>JAJJLH010002507.1:0-19652 GCA_023806865.1 Isotricha sp. YL-2021a | reverse complement strand
AAAAGAATATCTTGATCATTATCAAGATACAGATCCAAAAGAAATTGAAAGACCATTAGCAAGTCAAAATTATCAAGAATGTGTTGATCCTTGGGACTTTGAATTTATTAATGTTGATTTAGATTTAATTTTTGAAATTATTTTAGGCTTCTAATTATATGGATATTAAACCTTTACTTGAATTAGCTTCTTCTAAAGTTGCTTCTATTATTAAAGGAAAAACTCCTGAAGAAATTAGAAAGACTTTTAATATTCAAAATGATTTTACTCCTGAAGAAGAACAACAAATTAGAGAAGAAAATCAATGGTGTTTAGATAATCTTTAAATTTGTTTTTTTTTTTATTATTTGGATTTTAAATTAAAAATCATATTATAAAAATTATATTTTTTTATTTTATTTTATTTTATTTTATTTAATTTTAATTATTTTGATGTTGATATTGATAAATTTTATTATATTTTTTTATATTTTAATAGAAGTGATAAATAAAAAAAAGTATATATATATAATATCAAAATTTTAAGAATTTTTTGATTATTTTAATAAATATTAAATTAACTGTATAATAATAAAAAAAAGAATAAATTTGAATGAATATCATTTTTATATATTAATTTTCCAATAATTTTCATTTAAATAAATGAGTAACAGTTTTTGTAAATATAAAACTAATATTTATTTTTTTAACGTCTATTCAAAATAATTTTATAATAACATAAATTTTAAAAGAAAAAAATGCCAAATAAACGAGATTGGCGAAAAGGTAAAGGAGTAAAATTAATAGCATTATTTTTCCTATCAAAATTAAGAGAATATGAAGAAACCGAATTACAAAACCGATTTAAAGCAGGTGAATTTACATATGACGAAGTTTTAATAAATGAATCATCAAAACCAATATATCAAGAAAATAAAATTTCAAATTATCGACCTTACACAAATAAAAAATCAAAAAAAATAAATGATTTAAAATTATTTTCATGTAGAAATAATTCAGAAAGAAATGTAAATTTGATTTATTTAACATTACTTAAATTCAAAGGATTAATTCGATATATGAATTTTCAAGATTTAGTAAATGATGATATAAGACAAATTTCATGTTTTATAACACATAAATTTTTTTCTAAAGGACAATATCTTTTTAGACAATATGATAGTAGTGATGCAATGTATGGTGTTATTAGTGGGAAAGTTGATATTAGATTAGTATCAGCTTTTGATTATACTAAAAAATTCCTTTCTGCTTTATCAAAAGGAGAAGATGAAGGTGAAAATAATTATATTATACCAGTTGAAAATTTTATGTCTGATTTAGAAGAAGATGATGAAGTAAGTGATGCTGGAGATAGTATTGAATTACAGGAAGAAGATGAAGATTCTGAAATTGAATTTGGACATCAATTAAAGCAACATGTTATTAAAAATTTAATTATTCAAGAAAATATGGATGATAATATTAAAGATAAAGGAAATCAAAATATAAAAGAAGGAGATAATAATGATAAAAATAAAGAAAATCAAAATAATGATAATAAAAATATTAATGATAATAATAATAATAATATAAATCAAAATAATCAAATTATAGAAAATAATATTCAAAATAATAATCAAAATAGTGAAAAAGATAACAATAGAAAATTAAGTATAAAAAGAGCATCAATTAATGAAGAATTTATTGACAATATAACAGATATAGAAATTACAATTAGAAAAAGAAAAAAAATCCAAACATCAATTCAAAGAGAATCAAAAACATTACAAAAAAAGAAAAGAACATTACTCCCAAATAAAAAGCTATCAAAATCAAAAAATAATTCCCCAAAAAAATCACCAATTAAAAAAAATTCATCTAAAATAATAAAATCATCAAATTCAAAATCAAAAATTAAATCTCCAAAACGAAAAAACTACATAATAAAAGCAATAAAAAAGCATCAAACTCCAGTAAATAAAAATATGACAGCAGAAGAATTATCTAATTTTATTTTAGAATTCGAATTACCAAGAGCACAATTATCAGAAGGAATGTGTTTTGGAGAATGGGGAATTTTATATTGTATACCAAGAACAACATCAATTTATTGTTTAACTGATACAGATTTATTTTGTTTAAAAAAAAAATATTTTGATAAATATCTTGCTCATAAATTTATTGCTTGTGATATGAAAAAAATTAAATTTATTTTAGCAAGAATACCTACTTTAAAAAGAGATTATAAAATGGGGAAAATGTTAACTAAAATTGTTCCTATATTTTGTGAAAGAGGTGATATTATTTATACTCCTTTTGAGAAAGCTAATATTTTATATATTGTTTATAAGGGAGAATGTGCTTTATATAGAATGAAAAATAAATTTGAAAATAAAAATGAATTTTTATTAAATTTAGAAAAATTACAAATGATTTATAGATTGAATCCTGGTGGAATGGCTGGATTGGAATCTTGTATTGAAGATGGGAATTATAATTATTGTTTAATGGTTACTAAACCTATGAGTATTCTTTATAAAGTTGAACTTGATTTTATGCTTACACTTTATAAAGATTTTAGAGATGATTTAATTCCTTTATATTATGAACAAAAAAAAGTTATTGATCAATTAATTCATAATTATGAAGAAACTATGAAAAATTGTCAACTTAAAAATAAAATTTTCAGAGAGAAAGAAAAAATTTTTAATGATGAGTTACATAAATATATTTTAAGACCTTCAAGTTGTAGGTTAAATACTTTTAAATTTGAAGTTAATGTTAAAGATTTTAATCCTAAAGTTTCATATAATAAAAAAAATCAGAAAAATTATTCTAAATTTAATTCTTTAATGACTATTGAACATATGCCATCATTTCCTAAAGTGAAATTACCGAGTTTTTTTGCTAAAAGAAATAAAAAAAATGATGATATTATTTTTATTACTAATAAAAGAACTTCAATATTTAATATTCGTTCTTGTAAAACAAAAATTAAAAAAAAATTTCAAAAAAAAATAATTTTAAATGAAAGTAATGATAATTCAAATGATGAAAATAATAAAATAACAAAAAGAACTGATACTGAAACTGATACTTTATATACCAAAAAATTTCAACTTTTTAAAAAATATAATTTATCTCAAAAAACAGGAAAAACAATTACAATAACAAGTAATACATATGACAGAGAATTAACTAATACAATTAATTCCAATTATAATAATAAATCTGGTATTAAATATTTTAAAAGTGGAAAATATGATTTACCTTTAGTAGGATAATATTAAGGTAATAAATTCTATTTATAATTAAAGAGTAATATGAAATATTGGGTATTATTATATTAATTTATATAAAGTTTTAAAAAATTAGTTTTTCAAAATGATTTAATAATAATAAATATATAGAAGTCTATTTTTTCCCTTTTAAACTCTCTAATTTCATTGTTAGTAATCTTTTTAAATCATTATATAATTTCATTTGTCTATCATTATCTTCATATGCTTCTTTAGTTTTTAATTGCTTTTCTCTTAAATCTTTAATAATTTCATTTTCTTGATTTATAATTTCCTTATAATAATCTTGATAAGTTTTAAAATTTTCTTTATATCTTTTATCAGGTTTCGACATAAATTGACCTTCATTTTCACATCTTTTAAGCATTTCTTTATTAATTAACATAGATAAATTTAATTGATGATATTTATCTTGACATTCTCTAAAAACTTTTTCATTTTTATTATATTCTTCTTTTACAATATCATAATCTTTTTGAACAGAAGAAGTAGCATTTTGAAAATTAGATTTTTTCTTTTCATAAGTTGGTAAAATTTGTTCATATTCTCTTTTTAATTGATCTCTTTCACCAGCTAAAGGAGCAATAACATTTTTTTTATCTTGATCTTCAATTTTCTTTTTTATTTGTTGAATTAATTTAGCATATTCTTCTAAAGTTAATGCTTTACTTTCATCAATTTCTTGTTTTCTAGTAGCTAAAATTTCCAATTCTCTTTTTGCTTGATTTAATACTTTTCCATTTTTTTCTTCAAATTTTTTTAAAATTTCTTCACCATCTGGTGTTTTTTCTTTTAAAATATTAATTGTTCTATCTAAAATTAATGCTTCACCTTTTATTCTATCAATTCCTTTTTGATATTTTTGATATATTTCTTTCTTTTTTTTTAAATTTTCTGCTTGCTGTAATAAATCATCTTTTCTTACAAATCTATATCCTTTTGTTGCTTCGAATTTTTTATTCATTTCATTAAATTTAATTTCTAATAAATTCTTTTCTTTTTCTAATTTTTCTAATAATTTTGCTGAATTTTCTTTTGCTGTTGTTGCTTGCATTGCATTTTGTTTATAAATTTGTAATTCTGATGATTGAATTGGTGAATTTTTTAATTTATTTTCTAATTTATCAATATCATTAATTAAACTCATTCTTTGATTTTTTAAACTTGCTAAATCATTCATAGTAATTTCTGGCATTTGTAAAATTTGTTCTAAAGTCTTTAATCTATTTCTCCTATCAATTAATTCATATTTAGATAAATTTTCATATGTATCTCTATTATTATTTCTTTGATTTTTCTCAATTTCAAGTAATTGAAGAGCACTTACATTTTCATTTATATTCTTTTGATTTGCCATTAATCTCTGTTGAGCTATCATTAATCTTTCTTCAGCATCTTTAATATCATATTGTTGTCTCATTATTTTTTTTTCTAAATTTGAATCTTGTTCTTGTTCTTTTCTCAATTTAGAAGTAATTTCTAATAAAGCTTGAAAATCAGGTTTATTTGCATATTCCTTTTTAAATCTAGCAATTGAAGAAGTTAATTGTAATTTATCACTTTGATTTTTTGCAATATCTTCTTTTAATTCTTTAATTTGAGGAGCATTTTGTCTTTTTTCTTCTAACATATTATAAGTAGTATAAAATTCAGCTTGTAAATCTTTAAATTGTGTTAATAAATCAATTATTTCTTCATCACCTTGATATTCATCGCTTATTTGAACTGGTGTTATGTGTTTATTTACATAATATGATTTGGTTAATGATTTTAAATTTGTTAAGAGAAAATGAAGTATTTGAATTAATAATCTTTTATCTCCTCTTGCTAAATCTTCTTGTAATTGTCTATCACTTGGATAGTTAAATTTTAATATTTTTAAAAAATCAAATGTTGCTTTTAAACACTCTTCAGTATTGTTTACATCGAGTTTTAATTTTTTATCTATCATTCCCATTACTTTCACTATCAAGTCTAATAATTCATATTCTTTTTTTTCTTCAAATGACATTAAAGTTAATGTCTCATTGAAGGGTGGTCGACGAAGTACTCCTACTATTTCTTGTACCATAGTAGTTGCATTAAATTGTGGATTTTGAACAGCTCTTTTACTCATTTATATCTGTTTTAATTTTATAAAAAATAATTTTTTATTTTTTTTTCTATTTACAACTCTAAAAAAAAATAGATTAATAAAAAAACAACAAAAAAAATATATATATAATAACAAAATAAAAAAATATAAAATATCAAATCAAATTCAAAACAAAAAAACCAAAATAAAAACCGAATATACAAAACAATTAATCCACTTTCCAAAACAATCAACTTGTAATTCAGCACCAACAGTTTTGGCAGCAACAACAGCTTCTCCAATAGTATTAATATCAAGACTTTTATATTTCTTACATCCATTCCCAGTATATTGTTCAGATTTAATACTAATAAAACAACAATCATATCCATCATCTAAATGATCATTGTTACAATTTTCTTTACTAGTAGGATTATTAACACCACAATCAGAAGGAAAAGTTTTTGTACTTCCACAATCTATTTTAACTCCAGTTGCTATTGAATTTAATTCTTTTACTGCTTTTATTCTTTCTTCTTGTGTATTTGTTATTGCTATACATGCTGTTTTTATTGCTAAGTCTTTTTCTCCTTCTATATAACAACATGTTGTTGTACTTCCTGTTGATTGACCTATACATTGAGTTGATGTTGGATTGTCCTCTACTTCTCCTGTATAGGGACCACATTCGTTTGAGAAGGAATCATGTGCTGAGGTTATTAGAATTATTTGATATAGGAGGATTAGTATTCTTGATATTTTTGAAGTTTGTGATGTCATTTTTTTGTTTTTATTTTTTTTAAATTTAATTGGTTTTTTTTTGCTTTATTTTAGTTTTTTTTAATTCTATTTATTAAAAATTTTTGAAAAATAAAAAATATTTATTTTAAATCAAATAAAAAATGTACAATTCAAATGTATATGAGACTGAACATTTACCAGAAGTACATTATGAATTAATCTACAAAAGTATAATAAAAAAATAAAAAAAAATTCAAAAAAAAAATATAAATAAAAAATAGTAATTTTAGTAGGTGATATGGGAGTAGGAAAATCAAGTATTCTATCCCAATACATAAAACAAGTATTCCCAGAAAGTCCTCTTCCAACAATAGCAATAGAATTTGCAACAAAATTAATAAAAATAAAAGAAGGAGGATACATAAAAGCTCAAATATGGGATACAGCAGGACAAGAAAAATATAAATCAATAACTTCACATCATTATAGAAAAGCAGTAGGAGCTTTATTAGTTTATGATATAACAAGAAGAAATACTTTTGAAAATTGTATTAAATGGTATAATGAATTGAGAAATTATACTGATAAAAATTGTATTATTTGTTTAGTTGGTAATAAATCTGATATTCTTGATAATAATCCTAATAAGAGAGAAGTTGATTTTGATGAAGGGAAAAGTTTTGCTATGAAATATAATATGATTTTTTTTGAAACTAGTGCTAAAAATAGTTTTAATGTTGATAATTGTTTTGAAGAATTATTACAGAAAATTTATAATGAGAAGAGGAAATGTGGTAATGGTCAATTAATGGATTCAATAGTTATTCAAAAAGGAAATTTTATTAAAAATAATGATGATTCAATTTGTTGTTAATTTATTACAAAAATTAAAAAAGAAAATCATAGTTTTTTACTAATTATTATTAATGATATGATTATAGCAATTCTTAATATAAATTACCTCAATTAAATTAATATAAATTAACCATATAAAAACTCCAAAAAAAAAATCATAAAAAAAAATCAAAAACAAAAAAAAAAAATCCTAAAAAATCAAATAAACTCAACTTCATTAGGTTGTATTTTCCTTCCTGTAGGTTTAGAACATTCCTTATTAACATCTCTCATTAAAGATTTCCTCATATCAAAAGCATCTTCAGCAGGTTGAATCCCATCACTAGAATAATACTTTTCAACAGTTTGATAAATATTATACCCAAATTTATTATACATATCAATAGCAACTTTATTAGTAGAACGAACAAATAAATCAACATAATAACCATTATGAATTTTTTCTGTGACATCTTCTAAAAAATTCATTAGTGAACGTGCTAATCCTTGTCTTCTAAAATAAGGAGCTACTGTCACTGCTGTAACGTGACCATGCCAATTTTTTTTTTGCTCATTTTTTTTATCACCTTCAACTTTACCTAAAATGTATCCTTCTATCATTCCATTACTATTTTGAGCTGAAACATTATATTCTCCCCATATTGCTATATATTTACCATAGAAATTTGTTGAGTATGTTTCTGTTAAAATGTCTAAGTTAACGTTGTTGAATTTTAACATATCATATATTGAAAATTCACGGATTGTTGTCATTTTTTTTTTAAATATATTAATTTTTGAAATTATTTTTTTTAATATATTTTTTTATATTAAAAAATTTAAAAAATTTAATAATTTAAATTATAAATAAATGAATATTTTAATCATAAATGCATTTAGTAATAATTCAAATGGGAAAGCTCGTTTTTTATCATTTACAAATATAATAAAAACAACCCTTAAAAGAATATCACATAATTCAGGAATAGAAAACTTAAATTACATATATAGAACTCCAGATAATTTAGATGATTATATATTTGATTTTATATACAATACAATAGAAGGAGATATTAAAAGAAAAAATTTTGAAAAATTAGATATTATATTTATAGATGGAACTGAAAAATTTTTACCATGGGAAGATAAAGGATTAAAATTATGTTCATTTATTAGATTATGTAAATTAACAGATAAAATATTATTCGCAAGTGGAGTTGGAATGTTATCTTTAATTTATTATTTAGCAACTGGAACTCATAGTGATTATAATTTTATTAATTCTGAAGGTGAAATTGAAGTAATTGAAGAATTAAATAAAATTCCAGAAAGTTATTTAAAAGAAATTAAAAAAAATGATAATTTTTTAGATTATGTTACTGGTGATGTAATGCAATATCAAAATTTAAATAAAAATTGGGTTTCTATAATGAATATTGGTTTACATAAAGTTATTTGTGCTGAAAAATATTATGAAAGAGGAAAATTTGTTTTAAATAATAATTTTATAGGGAAAGATTATATAAAAAATAAAAATTCAATAATTTCAAATTGTAAAGAATTAAAAGTTGAAATTACAAAGCATTTCAATTCACATTATTTAATAAATAATATACCAAATCAATTTACAGTTTATTCAACATTAACTTGGTTTCCTCATAATTTTAATGTACAATATAAAAAATTTCAATTTAAAATAATTGGAATGTCATTTAAAGGTGCAGTTTTAATTGAACATGAAAATTCTGTTGGAGCAGCATTTCATCCAATTTCATCTTATAAAGAATCAATTATAATTCTTCAAAATTTTATAAAAGAAAAATTTATTCATATTCAAAATAAATTATTTAAATATATTGATAATGATAATATTATTAATAATAATGATGATGATACAATTCCAATGTTTAGAGCTTATCATATAAATGATGAACAAAATATGAGAAAAATTAAAGAAGTTAAAGATAAAAATGGACATAAAATTTTTTCTAATGAAGATATGGTAAATTTATCAAAAGCTTTTAGTAGAGTTAAAAAATATAAAAATAATGCTAATCATGTTGGTTTTAGTTATAATAATAGAGATATGGTTTTTGTTGAAAATAATTCTATTAATCAAAGACCAATTAGTTGTGTTGATTTATTTAAAAAAAAACATATTTTTCATAAGAAATCTATTTCTGAAGATAAGTTTAATAATGAAAATCTTATTAAAAGAAATGAAAATACTAGAATTAGTGAAATTTTTAAATTTGATGATAAAAATGATAAAAATTATATTAATAAAAATTTCAATCATAAAGAAATTTCAGAAAAATTCATTGAAAATGCTAAAAAGGAAATTGAGAAAAATGAACAAAATAATGAAAATTATATGCAATTTGTTGATAAAGGGAAAATGGATGAAAATCAAATGATAAATTATTTTAAAAAAGTAAGAAAAAATATAAATGAAAAATTAGAAGAAATTAAAATAACATCTGAATATAGAAAAAATAAAAATTATTCAAAAGAAAAAGAGGAAGTTAAAATAAATAAAAACACAGTAATAAAAAAATTACATTTAAATAAAATAAATGTAAATTTTTTTAGAAGTAAAAATAATAATCAATCAAAAACAAATATTAAAAGTAATACATCAAGAAATAAAAATAATAAAAATGACTTAATTTCAATTTTTCCAGAACAATCAATTAATAATGAAGAAAAAAAACATTATGGAACATATAGAGAACTTTCACCTAAATTAAAACCAGAAACAACTTTTCCAGATTTAACAAATATAAATAATAATAATAAAAAACAAAAATTAAATAAAAAAAATTTAATACAAAAAATAAATAATCAAAAAAATGAATATAGATACATGACACTTGAAGAATATCAAAGAAAAGAATTTTTAGAAAGTAAAAAAAAGTGGATTAGTAAAGAAGATTTTCATAGAGTTTTTGGTTTAAATACTACTGCTTTAAAACCTATTCCAAATGCAATGGAAAGTGGACAACCTATTTCAAAATATAAATATAGAGAAATTTATCCAGAAAAATGGTTGACTTCAAATGGATTTGTTGTTTAATTATTGGATTTTAGTTTTATGTATTTTTAAAATTTATATTTTTGTATTTTAATAAGGATTAATTAATTATTAGTTTTTTATTTTGAATTAAGTGATTTAAATTTTTTTTATTGTTTTTATTTTATTCAATATTATTAATGAAGTATTTTTGAATTAAAAATGAAAAAAGAAAAAAAATTAGATTAATTAAATAATATTTTAAATCATTTTAAATAAAATTAAATAATAGATATTAAATAATTTATTAAAAAAAACTTTTTGAAAGTTATTATTTTTTGTTTTATATATAATAATCAAATATTATATATTTTTTATTGAATTATTTTTTATCAGAGAAAAATAATTGAAAACTGGAGAAAAATTATCAAGAAAAAATTTTTTAATATTTATTCAAATTATTTAATAATAGAGATTTTTATAAAGAAGAGTAAAGATTGTAAAATTGAAATATTAAATTGTTCAATCAAATATATTCATTTATATAAACAATTATTTTTTTTCTCTTTTCACTCTCTATATAATTCATAAAACATCTCTAAATTAAAATAAAGCATATTGAAAAAAAAATAAATTATTCAAACCTTAATTTTATTAATGTTTACGTTTTTATTGGTTCTTCTATTTTAATATTGATTATTATTTAAATATGTAAAGTTTAATTGTTATTATTTAAATACAGATTTTATATTTTTCTTTTTATCATCTCTAGAAATATTCTTTTTAAAATAAATTAATATTACTTATAAAAAGTTAAACTTTTAATGATATTTCTTTTTTTTTCAATTATAATTTTATTTAATCCTTATTTTATCTCTTATGAAGGAAAAAACATTTTTTTTTCAATTTTGGAGAAAAAAAATGGTATAAATTTAAAAATATTGATATTAAAAAATAATATAAAAAGTTAACCATTGATGACATTATTTTTTATAACAACCTCAAATTATAAAATAAATAACATAGATAATTCTATAGATAGTCAAAAAACAATATCAACTGAATTATCTCAAAAAAATATTCCTTTAAATGAAAATCTTTATATTCATGAAAAAAAATATAAACAATGTAATGATAAATTAAAAATTTCATCAAGAACATATTTTAAACATAGAAACTTAATTAAAAAAGTAAAAACAAATTGTATTAATATATATGAAAAATTAGTAAATTCTTGTTTATTAATAGAACAACCAATTTTTTCAATTAATTATTCAAAAAATAAAAGAAAAAGAGATGTTTTAAGATATTTCAAGTGTGATATTTCAAAATTAAGAAATTATCTTTTATTACAAATTCCAATGATTAAATTAATTTCTCTTTTTAGTGATTATGAATTTACCCAAAATTCAATTGATGTAAAAAAACAAAATAAATTAAATCTATTGTTAAATATGACTTGGAAAGAATTTATGTTACATTTAAGAAATGATAATAAAGATATTACTTCAGGAATTGAAGGATTAATTAAAATAAATAAAAAAGATTTTGATATTTTTTTTAATTATGTATTGGAAATTAATTATTCTTATGATTTAAGACCAAGTGTTGATAGTCTTTATGCAAATAGTTTAGAAAAAATTTTATCATTTAATATTCAATATACTAATGATGGTAATTTAAAAAAAAATACTATTAATTGTATAAAAGAATTTAAGGAAATTTTATAAGATTTTTTATGCATTAAAAAATCTTTGTAAGTTAATTTAAATATTCTTATATATAAAATCCTCATTAGTTAGATAAAATAAAAGATTAATTTAATTTTAAAAAAAATGTCAGTAATAAAAATTTTTAATATAATAAACAAATTTATTTATTTTCTCCGTTTTTTCCTTCAATATTATTTTTTTGTTTAACATAATCAAGCATAAAATCTTCATATTTAGGATCAAATATATTAATAGAACCTCCAAATTCACTTATAATAACATATTTATTAATATCATCACTTATCCAAGCAGAAATTAACATATCTCCTTTATCTTGATTATATTTTTCAAATTTATCAATTAAATATTTTTCCATTTTTTCAATATTATCTTTATGACCAATTCCAATTAATTTTCCACTCCAACCTTCACTTACACTTTTAATTCCAATATTATTATATTTATCTTTTAATTCTATTTCCAATGATATCATTTCTTCTGATAAACAATCATAATTTTCTTTCATATTTTTATTTCCTATTTTTAACTCTTCAATTATGTCAATTTTTTCACCTGTTAAAAATTTGTGACTAATTAAAAAAACTTTTTCATATTCTTTTAATATATAATATACTCTTTTATATAATTCAAAATCTTTTGTCATTAAAGCACCTTGATATCCTTTAATATCTTTTAATAAAGAATCAATATTTATACTTAATTCACTTTTAATTTCATTTAAAGAATATTTTGTTTTTCTTAAATATACATCCATTGATTTAAATACACTTTCAATATTACCAAATAAATTAATAAAATTTAAAATATCATTTGAATATTTTATTAAATCTTCCACTGTAAAATCTTCTTTAAATCTTTTTAAAATTAATGATAAACCTAATCTTACTTCTACTCTTCTTTTATTCCAATATTTTGATGAAGAATAATATTTCATTGGTTCTGGACTGAAGGAATCAAAAACTAATTGTTTTAAATCCTTATCTTTATCAATTAATTCTTTTTGATTATACGAATTACCAATATTAATACCAAGACAATTTTTTTTTAGAAATATTTTAAAATATAAATATGAAGCATAATATTGAATATCAATACTCTTTAATTCTTCTAAAGATAATAATACTTTTTCATATAAAATTGTTTTATTTATTTTTCCTTTTTCAATTAATGATGAATCATTTAAATAAATTGAACATAAAAACATTCCTAAAAATGAAGAAATAAATACATCATTATCATCTAAATTTGTATTATTCATTACTAATAAAATATTTGCCCCACATTGTTTTTCTTTTTCTATATTTTTCAATCCATTACAATAACCACTTATTAAATAATCATCAAGAATTAAATTTATATTTTCTTTATTATCTTGTGTTTCAAATGAAGTTAAAGGAAAATTAAGTTCTTTTACACTATCAAAAAAATTGATTTTTAATTGTTTTATTTTATTTTTACTTGAAATGATAATTATATCATTTTTTAAATTTGATATTATTTTATCATTAAATAATTTAGTGACATAATCACCAAATAAAGTAACTGTATATGGAACTCTTATTATTGATGTTGGGTCTGTATTAAATAATTTAAAATAATTTGATCTTAAATCTTCATATAATGGTTCATAAATTTCATCAATTTCATTTTTTGGATATATTTGTTCCAATTTTGTTACTATTTTAAAATTTAAATCCATTTTTAAATGTTATTAATTAATTTTATTTGATTTAAATTGTTTTTGAAAGAATAAATTATAATTTTTAATGAAGAGAAGTAATTTAATTTTTGAATTGATATAAACATTTTTTTCAAATAATAAATAAAATTTAATTAAAAAAATGAATAATGATGAAATAATAAATGCTTTAGATATTAGAATTACAAAATTATATTTAAAAAATTCGACAATAATAAATAAATTTGATGACAATTTAAATAAATTAAAAAATGAATTATTAACATTAACAAAGATTTATGAAAATAATAAATTACTTTCAAATAATAAAGATATGAAAACTAAAAATGTTGATTTTAATGAATATGAATTAAAATTAAAAGAAATATTATCAATAGAAAGAGAACAAAGTATAAAATATATAAATGAAAACTTAAAACAATTTTCAGATGAAGAAACATTGAAAAATTATACAGAAAATATAATAAATGTAGGTGCAATTGATAATATAGAAGAAGAATTATTAAAATTTTTTAGAGATATAAATGCAAAAATGGATTTATTAATTAATAAAAGACAAAATACAATAATGACAATGGTAAATGAAATGAATAATGAATTTAATATTTTAAATAAATTAATTAATGATAATAATTTAGATTTAATTGGAAGTAATTCTGACAAAGCTGATGCAATTCAAGATATGTTAAAAATTTTTTTAACTAAATTTAATAATGAAAAAAAAGCCAAAAATGATTTTGAAGAAAAAATAACAAAATTAATTGAAGAATTATTAGATAAGATGATTATGATTAAATATAATTCAAATAATTCATAAAAAAAAATTATTTTAAATTAAGTTATTTATTTCATCAATTTGTTTTGGAGTTAATTTTACTATTTCATAAGAAAGAATTTTTCCAAATAATTCTGCATCAATTTCATCTTTTTTTAATAAATATTCATTTTCTTTTAATGAACTTATTAAAGTAGGTATTTCTCTAAAAATAGAATTAAGTTTCTTTTTAAAGAAATTCATAAATTCTCTAATTTCTAGTTTTTTATTATTATTAATATCTAATTGATCAAAAATTATGTTTTTTACTTTTTCTAAAAAATATGTATCTTTTAATTTAACAATTTTTAATAGAATATTTGCAATAAAGAATAAATTATAAGTAATTTGATAATCTTTAATTCCATGATATTCTTTTACATATGGATTTTGAAATAAAATTGCATTTAACATCATAATATAATTATCAATTTTTTTATTATTTTGTTTATTAATTTCTTTATTGTTTCCTTGACATAATTTTTCTTTTAAAATTTCAGTAATTTCATTAAATACAACAATACTATTATTATTTTTATCAAAAAAAGAATAAATTTCATTAATTTTAATTAACTCATTATCTTCAATAAAAAATTTTGCAAAATTTAAAACAATATAAAAAACTAATCCATGAGTAATTTTCCCAACATTATTTTCCAACTTATAAATAAGACTTTTATAAAAATTTTCACTATAATTAATAAATTCAAATAAATCATCATTAGAAATATTACATTCAATTTCATTAATTCTAAATAAATCATCCTCTAATAAACTTTCAGCATTAGCTCTATATTTTTGATTTTCATTTAAACATCTTCTCATAAATCTCAAAATATCTCTATCAACACCTAAAAAAATTAATTCTTCATCACTTTTAAAAGTTTCTTTTTTTTTTAATTTTTCAAAAACTTCTTCTCTTGAATCACATTTTGTAAATGGATTTTCAAAAGTAATCATCATATATAAAATCATACCAATTCCCCAAATATCACTTTTAAAATCATATTTTAAATCTTTTAATTGTTCTGGTGATAAATACCATAATCCTCCATAAATACCATTTGTCATTCTTGTTTTATTTACTACTGTTGAAAAATAAAAATTTCTTACATTTAATGTTAAATATTGGTTTTCTTTTAAGAAAAAAATATTATCTGGAGAAAAATTACGAAATATTATATTTACACTTTTAAATTTAAATGCTATTAATGATAATACTTTTGCTACTGTTACTAATTCTTTTTTTGTAAATTTGGAATTGCTTTTTATTTTTTCATTTATTACATCTAATAAAGATTTTTTAGGACAATAATTTGTTATCATTATTAATATAAATGTTGATTCTTTTTTTAATATAAATATTTTTATTAATCTTTCACAATTAGGATGGTTTATATTTATTAAAGATTTTATTTCTGCAATAAAAAATGCTTTAAAATATTCTTCTCTCATTAATTTTATTGTTTCTTTTTTTATTATTTTTGCATTAAATAATTGTCCTGTTAATTTTGTTTCTAACACTTTTATTTCATAAATATCATTTTCTTCACATTTAATATTTTTTTTTACTCTATATAATCTTTTAAATTGCTCTTTATTAAGTGATAAATATTCATTTGGTACTATACCTATTAATGTTGAATATAATGGATCTTCTGTTTCTGCTTTTTTTCTTAAGTTATTTTGACTTTTTAAATTTATAACTTTGTAATCTATTGAATTATCATCCATTTCTTCATCATATTCCCTTGCTGTTGAACAAGTTCCCATTTTTTAAATTAATTATTTATTCTATATAATTATGAAATATATATAAATAAATAATAATAATTTATAAAATATGATTAAATCAATTAAGTTATTAAAAAAACTTATAATATTTATATTATATTTTTCATATAAAAACAATATTTATAATTGCTTCTTATGGACAACTAAAATTAACAAAATAAAAATGAGTATAAAATAATTTTATTAAAATCAAAAAAAAAAGATAAAATATTATATAAATTATTAAATTACCTTTATAAATAATTTTCATATAAAAAAAATGATTTCTCAAAATTCATCAAATCAACAAAACTCAAATATAGTAAACACTCAAGAAGGTATTCCAAAAATACTACTTTCAGTATATTCAAACGACAAAATTCTCTATCAGCGAAATTTCCCAAACACAGCAACATTTGGTGATTTAATAGTAGATTTCGAATCAAATATTAAAGATCCACAAATAAAAAATAAAATAGAATACAATTTCAAAAAGAAAAAAGTAAATAAAAAAGATAGAATAATCGACATGAATAAAATAGAAAAAAACACAAAATTAATAGAAATTGATGTCTCATTAGATTTTTCCTTTTCCAATTTAAAAATTCCTCAAAAAGCAAATTCAAAGTTAAAAACAAATAAACTTTTCAAACCAGAATCAAATCCATTTCACATAATATCATATTCACCTAAAGAAGGTGAAATAACATTAGAAACATATCCACAAAAAACTATAATAGAAAATTCCTTAAATGATTTTTCAGACTCAACTGCATATTGTAATTCAAATGATGCTCTTTATATGAGTGGTGGTGAAAAAGATGGTAAAGCAACAAATCATTTTTGGAAAATTGATTATGAAAGGAAAATTTTAGAACATAGTGAAATGCCAATTTTTAAAAGTGGTCATTCTATGATTTTTATTCCTGATAATTATATTTTAATTGCTGGTGGAAATAATAAAGATTGTTTATTGTATGATATTAAAAATAAAATTTTTATTAAATGGGGAAATATGAATGATGAAAGTTATAAACCTGCTTTATTTTTATGTGATGATAATATTGTTTATTCATTAAATAATTTTGATGGTGGAAAAAAAAATTTTGAAAAAACTGATTTAAAGTCTTTTCCTATATGGGAAAAGGTTACTCCTAAAGTTACTTCAAATCCTTTTGATTTAAAGTTATATAGTGCTGGAGAATGTAATGATGGGAATATTATTTTATATGGTGGAAGTGAAGTTGGAAAGAATGGAAAATGTTTTTTGTATGATATTAAGAAAAATGAATTGAAAAATATTGATATACCTAATGAAAAAATTGATATTGGTGATAAGAGCTTTTATCCTATTAATAAGTATAATTCTGTTTTAATTCCTAATGATTTTAATAAAAATAAAGAACTTGTTGTTTTGAATAAAAATAATTATACTATTAAAAAAATTCCTTTTGATTTAAATGAAGATGAAAGAGTTATTCAAGATGAAATTGATTATAAATGTCCAAATAATATTGCAAATGGATCTTTTTCTATTGTTTCTAAAACAAAAACAATTCCAGAAATTGAAGATAATGAAATTACTGATGATGAAATTGAAGTTACTACTATTACTACTACATCTTCTCAAAATAAATTAAAAAGTAAACCTAAAAGTAAACTTACTAAAGTTAAAGGTGTTGCTTATATAGGCAATGGGTTAAAAAACATTTTAAATAAATTAAAAAATAATGAAGAAAGTGGAGACAACACTATTGATAATAAAGATGTTATTAATGATGATACTAAAGAAAAGTTTGCTTCTAATCAAAATAATAAAAATCATAAAATGATTAGAGATAAGTTTACAAAATTAAATGATAAATATGATGATGATAATAAATGGAATAAATTAAGTAAGTTAGCTTTAGAAAAAAAGGATGCTTTACAAAGAGCTAAAATAGATAAAGATTTAGTCATTTTATCCACTCCTCAATTATCTAATACAAGACAAACTGATTTAGAATTACCTCCACCTGAAAAAGAAACAAAAACAGAAAATATTACAATTGATATTCCTAATATTGAAACATTAAATGAAGAAAAAGAAGAAGATCCTGCAACTATACATCCAATTAAACTTCAAAATATAAAAAAATTAAAAATACCTCTCTCAACTTATGGATCAAATGTTGATAGAGATATAACAGATAAAGAAATAATTGAATTTAAAAAAAAAGAAGAAGAATTACCTAAAATGGAAAATATTGAAATAACAGGTAAATTCCCAGGTGTAGTAATTCCTCAAAAACAAGAAGAAATTAAAGGAATTATCCCAGGTGAAGAAAATATTAAAATAACAGGTAAATTCCCAGGTGTAGTAATTCCTGAAAAAAATAATGAAATTAAAGGTACTAAACCTGGAGTAACTACAACTAAAATTGAAGTAAAAACTACAACAAAGGAAGAACAAGGAGAAAATATTAAAAATGATAATAAACCAAAATTAATAAATAAGAATGAATATGAAGAAGAAGTAATTGAAATAGAAGGTGAAGAAGGTGAAGATGAGGAAGGTGAAATAATTGAAACAACTACAACTACAAAAAGAAAAAAAAAGAAAGGAAAAAAGCCAAAAGTAATTACATCAACAACAACAACAACAATAATAAAAGAAGTTAATGTTGAACCAGGTTCAAATGAAATAAAAGGAGTAGTTCCAGGAATAAAAACAAAAACAACAACAGAAACAAATGTAAAACCAGGTGAAATAGAAGTTAAAGGAACTGTTCCAGGTGTGAAAAATTCTATTACAACAACTACAAAAACTACTAAAGACGTTGAAGGTAAACCTGAGGTAACTACAACTACTGTTAAAAAACAAATTATTAATGAACCAATTTCAAAAGAAATTAAAGGGATTATTCCTGGGAATGTTGACAAAAAAAATATTGAAATTGAGGTTTCTCCAGATGAAAAAGTAACAAAGAAAACCATTACTAAAAAGGTTTATGGGAAGCCACAAACAACTACTACAATTACAAAAGAAATTATTGGACAACCTCAAACTTTAGAAATTAAAGGTTCTATTCCTGGAATTGAAAAAGAAAATATTAATTTAAAAGCTCCTAATGTTAAAGTAAATGAGCCAAAAGATGAAGAAGAAGAAATTATAGTTGATGATTTACCTGATAATGAAAACAAAGAAACTGAAGAAAATATAAATGAAATTGATACTGGGTATATTCCTATTTTATTAAAAGATATAATTACTGAAGATGTTGAATCACCTATTTATTTACATAAAATGGATATTCAACCTAAAAATATTGAAATAGAAGAAATAACAGGTACTATAAATGGAAGGAAAATTTCAATTCCAAATAAATCAATTAAACATCCTAATTTAAAAGTATCTAATAAACAAATTGAAAGAATTAAAGATACAACTAATGTTCCTATAGTAGATGATAAAAAGAAAATAAATCAACCTGAAAAAGTTGTTACAAAAGTAATAGAAAAGCAAGTTAAAAAACCTGATAATAGTAAACAAGATAATTTAAAAAAAGAAATTAAAAAACCTGAAACTGTTAAACAAGATATTTTAAAAAAAGAAGAGAAAAAACCTGAAGAAAAAAAAGAAGAAAAAATAATAATATCAACTAAAAATCAAAAAAAATTAAGTTTACCACCTCCAGAACAACCTAAAGAATT
>JAJJLH010002506.1:0-19665 GCA_023806865.1 Isotricha sp. YL-2021a | reverse complement strand
AATTACTTTAATTTTTATTGTAATATTATTATTTTTCCTAAGTAAATTTTTATTAAATAATATAATGTATAATTAAAAATTGGGATAAAATTTTTCAAAATTATAATCTATTTAATATATTATTTTGTATATATATTTTTATCCTCAAAATAAATGAACTTAAATGATTCACTATAATTTTAATTAACAAATTATTAAATAAGAATTTAAATATAAACATAAAACACAAAAATACCAAAAAAAATAGGTTACATATTTTTTTTTTTATTTTCATTTTCAATTTTATCTACAACATTTTTAATTAAATTTTCATATTCATAAAATAAATAATTTTCTTTTAATTTTTCTTCATTCATTTCATGAATAATTTCTTCAAAATATTGTTTAAATTTTGAATTAAATTTTATTTCATTAAAGCATTTTATTAAATCATATTTATTATTTGATTCCAAATTACTAAATGATTTCCATAATTTTTCTTTAATATCATTTTCTTTTTCTTTAATTAAAAAATTTTGAAATTCAATTAAATTTAATTTATTTCTTGAATTATTAATTTTTAATTTATCATTTAATTGTTCTTCTAAAATTAAATCTTTTATTAAATTATTATTATAGCCACAATATTGTTTATAACATAAAATTGTATTTTCAAAATTAATTTCATCATTAATTCTATATTTTTCAAATAATTCTTTTAAATATTCCATTTCATCTATTAATTGATATTTTTTTCTATAATAATGATGAATATATTTTAAAGATTGATAAATAATATCCTTTCTAAAATAATTAGTATTATTTTGTATATTCCTCTTTGAAGAGATTTTAATAGACATTGGTTGTTTAATTTCAATTTTTTTAAAATTATTTATTATTGTTTTAAAAATCTTATTTTTATTTTCTTTTTCTTCTTCATTTCTAGAAGATTCATTAATAATTTTAGTAGATTGGGAAATTAATTTATTTGACATATCTTTTTTTTCTGATAAAATTAATTCTTCAATATTATTAAACCAAGGATGAGAAAGACATTCATTTACACTTATTCTATTTTCAGGTTCTCTAACAAGCATTTTTTTTAATAAATCAATACAATCATTTGTTAAATTATCATTTGTAAAATTTATTTGAGAATTAGCAGTTGTATAAGCAACAATATTGTTATTTTCACCATAAAATGGTATAAAACCAAATAATATTTCATACATTATTACACCAATTGACCAAATATCATTTTTAGAATTATAATTTTGTTCAAAAATTTCAGGTGCAATATAAAAAGGAAAATTAGTAATTGAATTATCTTTTTTTTTCTTAACATAAGTATTTGAACCGAAATTTAATACTTTAATAAAATATAAATTTTCTCCTTTTTTTTCATAATATGATGATATTAAAATATTATCTGGTTTTATATCAGTATGAACTAAACTTTTTGAACATAAATATAATACTAAATCTAATAATTGGTAAATTATTAATTTAGTTTGATTTTCTGATAATGTATGATATTTTTTTAATAAATCTGATAATTTTCCTAAACCAAAATAGTCCATTATTATATAACAATTTATTTCATCAAAATAATATTCTTCTATTTTTATTAATTTATCATTTGTTAATGAGTTTATTATTTGAATTTCATTGATTATTTTCTTTTCTTTTCCTAATAATCTTTTTTGAAATATTTTTATTGTTTTATATTCATTATTATTAGATTTTAACTGAATTTTATAATCTACACAAATTTCATTATTGGATATTTGCTCAAGAATATTATATTTTGATATTATTTCTTTCATATAATATATTTGATTTTCATAATTTCTGTTCATACTTTCTCCTTTGTTTGAAAGAGAAAGAAATGTATCTTTTTTTTTATATGTATTTATTGTAAATAAATCATTATTATCATTTTCCTTTTTCCCTATAATAATATTATTTTCAGAAGCAGCACACCCCATTCGTTAAAAATTATAAAATATATATAAATATTAAGAAAATAAATAATAATAATTATTATTTATAATTTAAAATATTTAATTCCATTATTATTTCATTATTTTATTTTTTTAACCCAAACAAACATTTAAAATTATTTAAATATTAAAAATCATTTTTGAAAAATTATTTTTTTATGAATTATAAGTTAATGCTCCTTTTTTCAATTTTAATGAGAGTATTATAGATTAAATTTGAAATAATTTATATTCAAAATAATAATAAAAAAATTTTTTAATAATACTTTTAAAGTA
The DNA here is from genome assembly GCA_023806865.1 of Isotricha sp. YL-2021a. NCBI lineage: Eukaryota > Ciliophora > Litostomatea > Vestibuliferida > Isotrichidae > Isotricha > Isotricha sp. YL-2021a. The sequence goes on along the minus strand of JAJJLH010002506.1, from coordinate 17,407 downwards.
CATTTTAAGCATCTGCATTTATTTCATTGTTTTTTTACTATAAAATAATATCTAAAACTGAAAAAAAATATATATTCTTAATTGAATTAAATATTATTATTTTACTTAAATATTTCCACATATTATTTTTATATAATCATATTTTTTATTAATATTAAATTAATTTTTTTGAATAAATTATATTGATTAATCAAAAATTAAAAATTATATTAATAATATTAAAATTACAATTGTTAGTTTCACTCATTATTGCTTATTTTGAATTCTAAAAAATTTATTCTTTTTACTTTTCTTATTTTTTTGAATATCTTCTTCTTCATTTTTTGGAAAAATTCCTTCAAGGAAACCAAAAATACCAGTCATTAAAAGAAAAGCTATTGTACAAGGTAGAAATATTAAAAAAAATAGTCCTTTACAAAAATATTTTGTTCTTTGACAACATCTTGATTCATAACTTTTTTTAAATGGAACTTTACAAAATGAATATATCAAAGATAAAATTATTAACAATAATATAAATATAATTATAAATTTAATAAATAACTTTTTTGAAGTTGTGTATTTTGCATTTAAAACTAGAAAAGGACCATTTGATTTAAAAGATAATGTTGTATTTTTTTCACTATTATTATTTTGTTGAATTAATGTTGAATTTATAGTTGTTGGTTTATTTGTTATTGTTTGTTTTTGTGTTGATATTAAATTTATTAATACTAATAATATAATAAATACAAATTTTATTTCTTTCATTTATTTCAATTATAAATGTAAGTATAAAAATATTTATTTAAAATATATTTTAAATATGGAAATTTTAATGATTAATTTTTTTAATATTTATTGGGTAAATTGTTTTTAGTTAAGGATAATAATAATTTTTGAAAAAGAAATAATTTCATAATATATTATTTTTAGATTAAATTGTATAAATTATGAAATAATTAATTTTATCATTAATTCTTTTAAATTTCTTTTAAATAAAAATGGAAAAACTTTATAAAATTAAAAAATTCAAAAAAGCAATTAAATAAATATAATTATTATCTAATATATTTTGGAAAAAAAAATAATTAAATATTTAAAAAATGGAAGATTTACAATATGAAATTCTCCCAGATAATTTTTCCCAATATGATTTAAGTTTCAAATTAATAGTAATAGGAGATTCAGGTGTAGGTAAAAGTTGTTTAACGACTCGTGCAACAAAAGAATATTTTGAAGATTTTTATTCACCAACAGTTGGTTTTGAATTTTTTACATTTAATTTAAAATTAAATGATAAAGTAATAAAATTGCAAATCTGGGATACATGTGGACAAGAAATTTATAGATCTTTAATTTCAAGTTTTTATAGGAATTCATCTTTAGCAATTATGGTTTATGCTATTGATAATGATGAAAGTTTTAAACATTTAGAAAGTTGGTTAAATGAAATAAGAACACATTCTAATCCTGATGTTAAAATTTTTTTAATAGGAAATAAAATTGATTTAGAAGAAAAGAGAAAAATTGAAACAAATGAAGGAGAAAATTTTAAAAATCAAAATAAATTAGAATTGTTTATGGAAAGTTCTGCAAAAACTGGATTTAATGCTCAAAATATTTTTATTGAAGCTGCTAAAGTTTTATATAAAGAACATTTAAAATATAAAGATAGGGCTACGAGACCTGGGTCTCTTGCTGATGTTATGCCTATTTCTTCAATACCAAAAAGGATTAATGATGATGATAATTTTGATAGAAAAAAAAAATATTGTTGTTTTTAATTTAATTTATATTATATTAGAAATATATTTTTTTTACTTTTTTATTTTATTTTTCTTCAAATAATTGAATTATTTTTGTTTATTAATAAAAAAGGAATTAATGTAATTTCAATAAAATATTTAAGGAAAAATTAAGGATAAAATATAATATAATTAAATTTAATAATATATAAATATACATATTAATTAATATACTTAAATTATACTTAAATTTAATTTAATTTCTAAATAAGAAATAAATTAAATATTCCTTCACACAAATATGAAAAATCATAATCATTCTTCACAAAAAGAAATAAATAATGATAATGTTCCAGAACAAATTGAATTGTTTATTCAACAAAATGAAAATATAACAATACCAGCATTAGTATTTGAATATTTATCAAAAGATAATATAGATTTTGATACAAATGATTTAAAGAATTTTTATGAACAATTTGGTGAAGTAGAAATACATGAATTAAATGGAAAAATAAGTATAGTTTTATTTAAATTATTTTTCGTTGCAAATACTTGCAAAGAATTTCTTCAAAACGAACATAATTTCAAAGATAATATGAAAAAAGATTTTATTGTACAATGGTTTGATTTAGAAAAAAATAGAAATTTAATAAGTGAAGAAACTCAAAAAAAATTTGAAGAAATTTCAAAAAAAAATTCAATTAATATAAAACAAAACATATTAAATCCCTTTAAAAATAATAATATAATGATGAATAGGAATGATCAATTTATATTAAATAACAACAAAAACCTACAAAATCAATTTATTCAACAAAATATTTTAAAAATAAATGAAATGGTTCCTCAAATAAATATAATGAATCAAAATAATCCATTAATAATGCAAAATTTATATTTGAATGGAATGATAAATAAAAATATATTAAATAATACATATAATCAAAAATTAAATTACAAAAATAACAATAATATAAATGAAGAAAAATATAATAATGGAAAATTAACTTGTAAATATGAAATATTAATACCAAATGATAAAGATTTTCAAATTGCTCGTCGTTTAATTGGGAGTAAAGGATGTCATATGAAAAAAATAATAGATGAATGTAAATTAATTGAAAAAAATGATAATAATAATGATATAGTTAAATTAAGATTAAGAGGAAAAGGAAGTGGATATAAAGAAGGTCCTCAAAATAAAGAAAGTGATGAACCACTTCATTTGTGTATTAGTGCTAAAAATCAGGAAGGTATGAAAAAAGCTTGTGAATGTGTTAATGAATTGTTAAATAAAATTTATGATGATTATAAGAAGTTTTGTAGTAAAAATGGTATTATTCCTATTCCTAAAATTGCTAATAAAATCGATATAGGAAATAGTATTGTTCATAATAAAGGAAATTTAAATATATTTCATTAAGGATTTATTTTGCTTATTGTAAATATAATTAATTTGTGTTTGTCTTATATGAGTGATTTATTTGATTATCAAAAAAAATAATTAATAAAATATTTTGAATTTTTTTAAATAATTTAAAAATAACCAACCGAGAAAATAATTATTTTAAATTAAAAATTATTATAAAATATTTAATTATATTTTTATTCAATAAATAATTGAATAAATATTTAAAAAATTTACCAAAGTAATTAATAAAGAGAATAATAATGTCTGCAAATATAAATTATAACCAAAATAAAATTAATGATATATCACTACCTCTTTTAACAATTGAAAAACGTTCAAATTTTTTAATAAGAAAAAATTATAATAAAGTATCAACTTCATATAATTCATTAATATTAGATAATTTATTATCAAATGGTAAATGTCACTTAGTGGCAATATTTAAAGAACATTTAATTGAAAATGATAACTCAGAATTTTTAAAGAGATATTATAAAAAAAATGAATCATTACCAAGAATTGTTAAAATATCAAAATATTATTATGATACTTCAATAATTTTCCCCAATTATACTCCAATTTCTGAGGCGAAATACTTATATAAAAATATAATTAAAAAACAAAAAGTTATTGATTTTCAACAAGAATTAAAAGAAAAAATTGAAAAAATAAAAATAAATATTAAAAATAAAGAAAGAAAAAAAATTGATACTATTATTAATGATACTACATATAATGAAATATTAAATCAAAGTGAATCTCTTTTGAGAATTATATTTGGGATTAAAAAAGAAAAAACAGGATTAAATATTATAAAACCTTTAATTGATGAAGAAGAAGAGAATGAAATTAAAAAAATAGAAAGAATAATCAATGAAATAATAAAATATGAAAGTATACAGCAATTTAAATTGAATAATTTAATAAAAAACAAAATTAAATTAGATTTAACAACAATAAAGCATAAACCAAAACTTTCAATACTGACAAATAATATTAAAACAATAAATGAATATAAAAATAAACATAATATTTTAACATCCTCATCAATTCATTCATTATCACCTAATTCTACTCATTTATATCAAAATATAAATAATTCCCCTAATATGACTTCTAGAAATTCAAAAAATAATTTTTCATTAACTAATAATAATTCAACTAATGTATCAAGTAGATATATTAATCATAAAACAACACTTTCAATGCCTAAAATTAATATTGTTGAAAATTATAATAATAAAGAAAAAAGATATAAATTATTAAATTTCAATAGTATAGATAATAAGAATAATATAAATAAAAATAATGAAAATTATAAAATAAATAGAGAAGTTTTAAAATCTTTTTTTTTTAATAATACCAATTCACCAACAATAAATAATAAAAAAGCACATAAAAAAATTAGAAGTGTTTTAGGAAGAAATAATACAATTGATATATATAATACTTATTATTCTAATTTTAATGAAAGAAAATTAAACAAAGGAAAAAAAAATTTTCATATTAAAAAATTAGAAGAATTAAATAATAGAATAAAACCCATTTTTCTTTTAAATGAACAATTTCTAGGATTTTATACTGAAAGAAATAAAAAATGAATAAAAAATTATATTTATTTTATTTTTAATATATCTTTTATAAATTATTTACCGTATTATTTATATAATTTATATTCTAATAATAAAAAAGAAATTTTTAAAAATTACTTTGATGAAAATTCTTTACTAAAATTATTATTATTATTATTATTATTACAATTATTCATATATTTTTGTATCATTTTTGGATTTTCACTTTTAGCCAAATGACATCTATTACATTGAGTTCTAAATGCAAAATTTAAATTATCACAATTAAAACAAATCCAATCACCTTCTCTTTCAACAAAGGGTTTTTTCTTTTTTTTTTCTTCATTTTTTTTATTTTTTGGTGAATAACTATGACTATATTTCATAGAAGACATTTTATCTAATAAATCTCTATATATATTATTTTTATTTATATTATTTTGATTATATTGAATATTAGATAATCTATTTCTGATATAATTATTTTCATTTAAACTATGAGTACTTCCATTATGAGGATTAAACATTATTTGATTTTGATATTTCCCACATCTATTACATTGAACTCTCACTATAAAAAAATAAATTTAAAAAAAATATATTTTTACTTTCATAATTAAAATTTTCACAATTTGAACAAATCCATCCTGATTTTCCATTCATTGAAAAAGAATTATTTGGAAACATTATATTACCTAAATTTAAACTTCCATTACTATGACTATATGGATTTTGATAAAAATTAAATGAATTAAATGAATTTTCTATTGAATTATTTAATCCAAAATTACCTGAATAAGATACTGGAATTGGATTTGATGGAACTCTTGGAATTGTTTTATTTATATTATTATTATTATTTACATTAATCATATTTTGCATTTGAGAATATACATTATTTTTTCCTTTTTCTTTATTTTCTTCAAAAGAATTTGTATAAAAATTATTTATATTTTCATTTTGGAGATTATTATTATTATTATTATTAAAATTTTCTTGTTCACTTTGTTGTTTTAAATATTCTTTTAAATCAATATTTTCAGGGTTAAAATTATTTTGAATATCATTTTCAACAAACATTAAATCTTCATCATCTGAATCATTACTATTATTATCTGCTAATTCATCTTCATTATTATTAAATGGGTTTATATTGAAATTTATGTTTTGATTTTCATCTTCAGAATTTAAATTTATTTGTCTCAATAAATCTTGAGATAATAAATTTTCTGTTGTATTATCAATCATTTCATCTTTTTGATTTGTATTTTTGAGTTCTTTTTCATTTAAATTATTTATTTTTTTATCATTTTTATTCTGCTTATTTTCTGACATTATTCAATATGATGTTAAAATAATAATAAATAAATATGAGATTATATTTGAATTTATGAGTAAAATAATATTTAGAAATTTTAATTATAAATATTTATTTTTTTTTTAAATTTTTAAGCAGCAAAAAATTGATGATGATTTTTTTAAAAAAAAATTTAATTTTTTGATTAAAAATAATACCGATTGATTTTAGGATTTAATAATTTAGAATATTTAATATTTTCCTTATTTAAAAACAATGATAATGAATATTTCTATTTTAAATATTCTCTCAGATGTTACAAATATTTTATTTGATTAAAATTTTTTTGATAATAATTAAAAAAAGAATATATATATACTAAAAATTCAAAAAAACTATTTGATATAAAGAAAATGATTTGTTTTATAAAATATAATTTTATATACTTTAAACATTTATTCTGATTTTGGTATTTTAATAAATATATTTTTTAATAACTAAAATATTTTGATTAAATTGAAATATTTTGATTAAATTGAAAGAATAAAATAATAGACTTAATTTTCATTAAAATACTTTAATTTTTCATTTTTCAAATCATTTAATTTTAAAAAATAATTATAAAAAAAACAATAAAATATTTTTTATGAAAAATAATAATTAATATAATTTGAACAAATTAATTTTTTAATAAGATGAATAAATATAATTTTCATAAAGAATTTAAATTTTAAATTTAAAAAAAACCATGAATCAAAAAACCTAAAAAACATTTAAATCACAATTTAAAAAACATCATCTATATCATCCTAAACTTTAAAGTTACCTATAAAAAATAAATAAAAACTCAAAAAACTAAAAAAACTAACATTTAAAAAATAAATCCAAAAAAAAAAAAAAAAAAAAATTCATAAAAAAATAAATCTCTATATAAATATTTAAAAACCCAAATAATTTAAATTCATAATAAATAAAAATATGCAGCTTTCAAAAGGTGGAAGCAAAAAATATGTTCAAACAACAAATACCTCAAATATATATGTAGACGAAAAAATGACTTCAACTTTAAATTCTCGTTCTCGTTCCCCTTTAGATCAAAGTTACATTCGTCGTAGTCCAATGAGAATGGATCAGACTATGGAATCATATGGTGAGTTATTGTATTTAGATCCAAATGAAGGTAATTTCCGTAGAACAGCAGCAATGAGTCCAAGAGCAACTACTAGAATAACAGAAATGTGTTCTCCTAATATGATTGGACAAAGTGTTGTTTCTGCTGTTAGAAATGATTTAAATGATAGAAGTGATACTGCTCAAATAATGGGGAGGAGACCTATTCCTACTCTTACTATGAATATTGAAAGAAATCATGAAAGATTGGAAAGAAGTCCTAAAACAATTAATATTGGTGAAACAAAAGAAGAAATTGAATATAATATTCGTACATTGAATCAAAGAAGAAGTCCAAGAACTAATTCGAATTATAATACTGGGAATTATAATAATATGTCTATGTATAATAATATGAATAATGGAATGATTAATGGGAATCAAAATGGACAAATTATTTATCAAACATATCAAAGTTTTAATCAAAATGATCCTGGTAATATTTTCCTTGATCAACCTATGTTACAAGGGAGTTTCATTCAAGGTGAAAATCAAATTAATTATACTATGGGTTCCCCTATGAATATGCAATCTATGCAATCAATGGGATCACCTGGTATACCTATTCATGGGAATATTGATTATTTAAGTGGGAATAGTAGAGAAATTCAATATAATATGAATCCAAGAGATTTAAATGAACAATCAATTGGTACTGGTAAAATGTCACCTAAAGCTAATGTTGAAGATGAAAGTACTTCTGATATTAAACAAAGTGATATTCCACAAACTCAATTAAAAGATTTGAAAAGTCAAATGGATCGTAATCAAAATGTTTTAATTAGACCTGATGCTGATGGTATGGTTGAAGGAGTTAGACCTATTCAAAATGATATGGAAAAAATTGAAGATTATGTTAGAACTAAAGACCAAAGAGAAAATATGACAGAAGCTGAAGTTAAGAAATTAATTAAACAAATGACTAAAGGGTATGATCCAGCCAAAGGAAAAGAAGGTAGATTAATTTCTACATCACAAACTGTTATTCCAAGTTCTAATGATGATATATTTAATGATAGATATAAAGTTTTACAAAAAATGAATAAATTAAGTTCAATTCTTTTATCAAAGAATAGAAGCTTATCTCAAAGTCCAGATACATTAGGAAGAACAATTGAAGAGAAAAAAAAAACATTTGATAGAAATACTTTAAATTCTACTTTAGCAGGTAAAAAAAATGCTAGAACAAACCAAAATAAATTCCTTTATGTTACCTTAGCAATGTTAAGTTCAAAAGGAACTAATACAGAAGATAGAACAATATTAAGAAGAATGCGTTTTGAAAAAGGAGGAGTTGTTGATTTGGCACAAGAAGCTTTTAAGAAAAAAGAACAATTTAAAATAAAAAAAGTAGCAAAAAAAACAGGAGGTAAATCAATGATAAATGTAAATCCTAAATTCAGAGAAAAAGCAGCAAAAATAGTACAAGGATGGTGGAGAGGTCTTAAAGAAAAATATGAAGGTGTTCTTCAAAAAATAATAAAAATTCAAAGTTATTGGAGAGGAAGATGGTTAAGGAAATATATGTATGATATAATATACTTATCAATGCTTCATCAAAGATTTTGTGAAACAATTGAACATGCATTAGTCAAACATGTCAGACCTATGGTCTGGGATGAAATCTTCTCTCAGAGTAAATGGAGGAAAGATGCACTTACTAAAATTTTATTAGAAAAAGATAAGAAATTATCTTTAATAAGAGCTATTCCTTATTTAAAAAGATGGTATGAAAAATCACATTTGATTAAAAATAGACTTGAAAAAGGAAGAAAATTAGTTAATAGAAGAGAAAATGATGAACTAAATAAAAAAAAATTAAAGAAGTATTTAGATGAATGGACTTTAAAAGCTAGTTGTTTGAAATATATGAGTAAATCTAAAAATGCAGAAGCACAGAAAAAAAAATTTTTTGGAGCATTTGATATGATTAATGGATTAACTAAAATGAGTAAGAGAGAAGGATTAATATCAGCTGAACCAAAATTAAAAGATTATTTAACTGAAATTATTAAGAAATTGAAATTAAAAAAAATGGTTAAGAAAAAAAAAGGATTTTTACAAAATGATTTAAGAAACAGTTTAGATAGATGGAAAAGAATAATGAATAAATTACAATTAAAAAGTTTTAGGCATGGTTTTATAAAAAATAAAATAGAGAGATTAGATAGTAGAATGAATAAAATAAAAATGAAAAAATATTTTGATAAATGGAAAAAGCAAGTTCCAAATAATAAATTATTAAATTATTTACAAGGTGCAGAAATGTTAGAAAGATTCTGTTTAAGAACAGCATATGAAGATCCATTAAATGCACTTAAAGAAAAAACAGAATATGAATTAGAAAGAGATGGTATTTTAAGAGCATTTGGAGTTAAAGAAAGATATATAAAACATAATTGGAGAGATTATTTAATTAGATGGAAAGATAAAGCAATAAAAGCAAAAAATAGAGAAATTCATGATAAATTATATAAAACTTTAGTTGAAACAATTTTTAAAAAATATAGAATGAGGGTTTTATCAAAAAGATTTCATCAATGGAGACAAAGACCTAAAATTGATTTAGAAGCTTTATTTAATAAATATAAATTAATGTCTAAAATTCTAAATAAAATAGCAAGAGATGCTATTTTACCTCATGAAGAAGAATTTATGAAAAAAATAACTAAAGTAAGAGCAAAAAGAGCTTTAGATAAAGCTGGAGGAAAATTATTATCAAAATATTTGAATAAAGATAAAAGTATTTTAAGACACTTTTTTTTTAAATGGAGAGAACAATGCAATAATTATGATATAAGAGATTTGAAAGTTCAATTAATAAAATATTTATATCAAAATAAAGAAATTAGAAATAAAAAATTAAAATTAGCAAGATATTTAACAAGATGGAAATTATTTTGCGCATCAGGAAAACATTATGATAATATTGAAAAATTAAGAAGAGTAAGAGAAGGTTTTGATAAATTACATAAAATTTATGATAATAGAGCATTAACAATATTTGTAAGATTATATAGAAAAATGGATAAAGATTTCAGACCACATTTCCTTCATTCAATTTATTCAAGATTAAATAAACCAAGATCAACTATAAGAGAATGTTTAAATAGATGGAGAAGAGTAAATGAAAAAGAAAAAGCTAAGGAAAATATTTTAAATTTAAAAGCTAAATTTATAAAACAAAATGCTAAAAGAGTTAAAGAAAGAACAAATAGAGATTTATTATTGAAAGCTTTCTTTAAATGGAAACATGAATGTAAAAAACCTGAAGAATATTATCCTAAAATTGTGAAAGGTTTAAATTTATTAAAACATTATATTAATAATAATGATTGTAAAATACCTTTCACTAAATTGAAATCTTCAAAAAATTATCAAAGGAGACTTAATCCTATTTTAAAAAATAGAAATAAAAATGAAGATATAATAAAAAAAGATATTTTAAGAAAAACATTAAATAAATGGAGAAAAAATGTTAATTTAAGTGATATTAAAAATTTAAAAACAGAAATAATATTAAAAACTAAACATGATTTAAAGAGAAATAATGATATAAAATTATTATCTAAATATTTCACAAGATGGAAATTATATAGAAGAAAAGGATTAGATTATAAATTTTATAAGGGATTAATGCTTATTCAAGATAAAGCAAGAAAAGAAAGTTTTAAAAATGTTTTTAATACAATGAAAATAAAAGTTAATTCAGTAGAAAAAAATAAAGGATTAACTTCAGTTTTTAAAACAAGTTCTTCATATAAAAAAAATTTATTACACAATGCATTATTAAAATGGTTTAGAAATGCATCAAAAATTGATCCAAATAAATTTAGAAAAATAAAAACAAGATTAAGAAGAATATTAAAAGAAAAAGAAGGAAAACCTTTATCCCAAACATTCCGTATTTGGCAATATAAAACAAAGAAAATTCAATTAAGAGAAAAAGATATTGAAAAAGCAAAGAAAATTGTAGGAAATACTTTAAGACAAAATGACAAAATGATAAAAAATAGATATTTTAGTAATTGGAAGAAAAAAATACATCAAATTAGAGAAGCATATTTAAAATCTTTATTAGTAAAGCAAATAAAAAATTCACAAACTTTAAAAGAAAAAGCAAATGATAAAGCAAGATTACATTCTGCTTTACTTAAATGGAGAGCTAATTTAACTCCTACAAATTATTTAGATAATTTAAAAAGAATTAGAAGAGGTTGTCAATTATTAAAAAGAGGTTTAAAAAAAAGAGATGAACCACAAATATATTCTGGTATTAAAGAAAGAGCTAAAACTAGGAGAATTCATCATTTATTAAAAATAATGATTAATAAAATAAAACCTAGAATTAATTTATTAGATCTACAAAAAGCAGTTAAAATTTGGACTAGTAAATTGCCTGATACAAATAGAATGAAAAATAAAATTAAAGATTTATTTGAAAGATATGTTCCTTCAGAAAAAATACATAAAGATGTATTTGAAGAACCAAAAAAAATTATAATTGAATCAATTCAAAATTATAATACAATTAAGAAAAATAAAGCAAATAATATTCAAGATTTCTTTAAGAAAATATTAAATGCAAAAAATTCAGTTAATAGAATGAAATTAACATTACTTTTAAATAAAATTATAAAAAATAAAAATAATGCTTTGAAAAATAAAGCTAAAATTGCTTTATTAAGATATCATAGAATAGTACAAACATTAAGAAATAATAAAAATGCAAATATAATTCAACGTTTCCTTAAAGCTAGATTATCAAGACCTGCAGATAGAAGAAAAAAAATTGTTGATGGTGCTGAATTATTAAGTAAATTTACTAAAAAATATATGTTTAAAAAAGTTTTTGAAAATGGTAAAAATAAACATATAGAAAAAACAATTTTAAATCATATAAATAAACAAGATTTTATTAATAAAAAATTAATAACTGATGCTTTTACTAGATGGAAAAATTTAATGCCTATTTTAAAAAATAATGAAGCTGCTTTAAAAATTCAAAATGCTTTTAGGAATTTAAAATCAAAAAAGAAAAGAGATGATTTAAAAACTAGAAATATTAAAATAAATATAATTTTTGAAAAAAATGATTATGAAAGAAAAAAAATGACTCAATTTTATTTAAGAAAATGGTTAAGAAATGTAATGCTTTTAAAAAGTGAAGAAAATATAAAAATTCTCCAAACATATTTAAGAAATAATATTAAAAAATATAATAAAAATGTTTCACAAAATAAATTACAAAATTTATTTAAAAAAAATTTGAAACATCAATTAAATAATTTAATGACAAAAGCATCAAGAATAATTGGAGGAAAAGGTGAAGCAATGTTTAAAACTTTAGAAGATATTTATATTAAAAGACCATATAATATTTTAAGAAATGGATTAAAAACAATTTCAAGACAAAAAGCAATTTTAAAAGTTCAACCAAAAATAAAAAATTCATTAGAAAAACATTTTATTCCAAAATATCTTAATAAATGGAAAAATAATACATATGATGTTTCAGTTAAAAATATAGAAACTATTACAACTTGGTTAAAAAAAAAGAAAAATATAAAAAAAGAAAAAGATACAATAAAAAGAAATGATTTTTTAACAAAACAAATTAAAAAAATTCAAAAAGATAAAGAAATTGCATTGAGAATACCATTTAGTTTATGGGCAAGAAAAGTAAGAATGGAGAAAATGGGAAAAGCAGTTAATAGAATTCAAAATGCATTTAGAAATTATATTATAAAAAAAGAACAAGATAAATTAGATGCAATGGAAAAATTCCAAAGATTATTTAAAGGAAGTGCAGTAAGAGAAATTTCAGATATTTTAATAGAAGCAAATAGATATATGACTCCTTTAAAAAAATCAATGAGTAAAATGAAAAGTCAAATTGAAAAAAGATATGCTACAAATAATATTCTTTCAAATGTTAATAATACTTTAAGAATTAAATATTTACAAAGTTTATCTACTAAAAGAGCATATACTGATGCAGTTTCTGCTTTAAAAAGATATGTTAATAAATGGCAACAATATTGTTCATTTACTAATAAAAGTGCAAATAAAATTCAAAATGCTTTTAGAAATTATAAAGCTAAAAATGAAAAAAATAGATTAAAAAATATTAATACTTCACTTAATAAATTTGTTACTAGAAAAAATATTAAAAATTCAAATATATTAACTACTACTTTAAGAAAATGGAATAATAAAGCAAGATTAATTGGAGTTAATCAAAAAACTAAATTAATTCAAAGATATTTAAGACCTAAAATTGCTAAAAAATTAAATGATAAATTTAAAGATTATTATATAAAACATGCACAAAGATTAGCTGGAAAAAGACTTCTTAATGCCCTTAAATTTTATAAATTAAAACAAACTCTTCAAAAAATTTCTATGCCTAATATTACATATGGATTAAAAGAAAATACTAGGAAATTAGATATTAAAAATTTATTAACTAAAAGATATACAAAATTAAAAGAAGATTTAAAAAATTTAAATTTAAAAACTTATTTAGATAGATGGAGAAATCAAAAAGATAAAGTTAATGAATCAAGAGAAAAAAATACAACTTTAATTCAAAAACTTTTCAGAGGATTAAAAGCAAGAAGAAAATTAAATAAGTTAAAAGGAATTAATGATAGATTAAATAGAGCTATATTAAGAAAAACTAATAATATTAATAATAAAATTAGACTTGCCTTATATAGATGGAAAAATAATGCTAATGTAAGAAAATTTAATGATTCTTCAAAAGTAATTCAAAGTTTTATGAGTGAAATAAGAAAGAAAATGGATAATAGAAGGGAAATGCTAAGACAAAGAAAAATACAAAAAGGATTGGATAAATTATTTAAAACTAAATTTGGTTGTAAAGATGCTTTTGATAAAATTAAATCAGATGGTGAACAAAAAGTTTTAAATAATTTCTTTACTAAAATTATTGAAAGAAGAAAAACAACAATAATAGAAACTTATGATAGAATTAAAAATCAAGCTAAAAATAATCTTTTAAGAAAAATAATGAAAATACCAGAAAATTTAAGAAATAGAATATATAAAAAATTCATTGATAATTGGAAAATAAATACTGATAAATTAAATAATAAATTTGCAGCAAGTTTAATTCAAAAAAATTGGAAATTATATTTAATGAGGAATAGAAAAAATAAAATTCATGATAGACTAAATGATATTTTAAATAAATTAAGTAATAAGAAAAATAATATTGTACATACATATCTTCAAAAATGGAGTAAAAAGGTAGAATCAATGAAAATAAAAAGAGCAGCAGGTAGGATTAATAGATATATAATGAAAAGATTTAAATTAGCAAATGCAAGAGAAAATTGGAATAAAATTTCACAAAAATATGTTATTAAAAAAAGAAATATTAATATTGGAAATATTATGGATAAATTAAGAAAAATAGTTGTAATTAAAAAAATAACAAAAACAGTTATTCATAATTCAAGAGTTAATGTTTTTAGTAAATTAAATGATATGTTAAGAAAAAGAAAAATAATTGAAATATTACAAAAAATTTATAGTAAATGTCATAAAGGAAGTAATAATCTTAATTTAAAAGATGCAATTAATAGATGGAATGATAAAGTAAAAAGAATAAATGAAAGAGAAAATTTATTTAATAAAGTATTAGATTTAATTGATACTAGAAGAAAAATAATTGCTTTAGATACTTATTCAAAAGTATCATTAATGAAAAAATTATTACATGATATTCCAAGAGCTAGAGCATTAGATTTCTTACAAAAATTAAAAAAAAATGCTGAACATAAAAGAAAATTTGAAAAATTAGGTAAAACATTAAATAATACTAAACAAAACATAATTGATCAAAATAAACAACAATTAATTGAAAGAGTATTGAAATTATATGTTTTTAAAAAATTAGAACAAATGGATAATACATGTAAAAATTATGTTAAAAAAACAATTAAACCTTTATATGCAAAAGAATTCTTAGAAAAATTATATAATAATTTATCAAAAAAAACACAATATGAATATAAAGGTGAACAAACTTCAAGTCATCAAACACCAGTAACAAAATTATCATTTAAATCTCATTCAACAGCACCTAATAAACAAATTAAATTAAAACAAAATGACAATTCTGCCCCAATAAAAAAAATTCTTCCATTCTTTGTAAAATTATTTAGAAAAGAAAATTCAAAACAGAAAAAAAGAAACAATGGAAATATTAAAGAAAAATGATTTATATACTAGATTTTGTAAATTATATAAAAATTATTCAAATAAAAAAATGATAGAACCAAAAGAAGAATTAATAACAAATATGAAAGAAAAAAGTGATTATATGGATAAAACTGGTCCATTATTAAATAAATTATTTTCATTATTTAGGAGAAAATATGTAAGACATATAAGTGAATCAATGGTAGAACCAAATAGAATGTATTTATTAATATATTTAATTCGTATGACAAAAATGCATCAAAATGTAGCAAAAAATAGATTTTTAAGAGAATTAATAAGAAAATGGAGATTTGCAGCTTTTGTTAAAAAAATGGCAAGAAAGAAATTAGAATTAATGTATAAAAATTTACATTATTCATATTTACAAATGGCAAATGAAGTATTTGGTGATGAAGATGAAATGAATCCTTCAGTTATAAAAGAATTTGAAAGATTTGGTTCAAATCTTGGAATGTTTTCAGCTGAAGAACCTTCAATGAATGAGGAAATGAGTAAAAAATATTATACTACTGTACAAAAAAAATATGTTTTTGGTCCTACTGTTGTTGAAGGTAAAAATATTAATGAAATGAATAGTAGAGTTGAAAGTAGGATTGAAAGAATTGAAGATAGTGCTATTCAAAATAGTGATTATCAAATTGAAGATTTAGATAAGACATCTAATAGTAGAGATATGAGCATTGACTGGATGTCTAAATATAAGAAACATAAATAATTAATTAAATTTTAATTAAATTTGATAATTTAAATTTTTTTTAATTATTAAATACTTTTCGTAATAATATAACTGGAAAAATAAAATTTTAATTTGAAATTAATAAAATTTTTTTTTATAAAAAATCATTATCAAATTAATTTTTTTATTATGAAGAATAAAAGAACTTAATACTATTTTCAAAATAAATTAATTATATTTTATTGATTTTTTTTATGTGTAGTTTTTATTTATAATATGAAGAAATTTAATTAAATTAATTTATTTCTTATTAAAATTAAAAAATATTTTAATTTCTTCATAATTAAATAGAAATAAGTGAATTTAATTCACATATTTAAAAAAATGAAGATATTATGTAAAATTTTATCTTGATTAAATAATATTAAATTTAATTATAATTTAAGATTCTTTGTGTTCAACAATTAAAAAAATAAAAACTCAAAAAACTATAATTTTCCTTTTTTATGGAAAATAAACTAAATTATCTTTCAAATTTAATTATTCTTTTATACATCATATATGTATTTATGAATTTATTTATAATTTAATATTACCTATTATAAATAACTATAAAAATGAAAAATGATGTTATAAAATTAAATTTCAAGAATTATAAGATAGTTCATCATTAATTTTAATCCAATTAGATATATATTTAATATTGTTAGATAAAATAATTTTTCAAATAACAATAATTTGATTTTATTTTTATACATTTTGAAATTGATAAATAATATTCTCATTAATTTCTTCCTTTTTTTATAAAAAATAGTTTATTATTCTCATTATCTTTATTACATTTCTTTTATTTTTAAATAATTTTCAATTAATAATTAACTTTATTATTTATATAATTTTAAATTTATAATTATTAATAGTTATGAGCATAAATTGATTCATCATAAGTACTTTTGTAAATAAAAAATAATTTTTCATTATTTAATAAATTAGCATCATTTGGGAATATAATATTTTTAATAAAATAGATGTAAAAATTTTTAATTTATTTTGTTTGGAGGGACAAAATATCAATATTTTATAAAAAAATAAATTAAAAAAAATAAATATTTTTAAATTACAATTGATTTTAAAAAAGTTTAATATATTTTAAATTAAGAAAAAGAAGTATAAAATATAAAATATAAAATACAACTAATAAAATTATATGATTAAATTATAAAAGGAATATTGAAAGTCATAATATAAAAATAAAAAGAGAAAAAAATGAATAATCAATTATTCCTCATATAAAAATAT
>JAJJLH010002505.1:0-19689 GCA_023806865.1 Isotricha sp. YL-2021a | reverse complement strand
CGAAATAGAGTGGGGTGAGTCCCGTATTGATGGCGGTGACGGTATCGGTTTCGCCGGTATCTTCGTTATACTCGGTGTAGGTGCTGTCGTAGCTTGCGTAAAATAAATTTAAAAAATTATTAAAATGAAAGTTTTTGATTTTTCAAAAAGAGAATTAACAGAAATGCCTTTAATTTCAGAAAATTCAGCTTTTGAATATATTTTAGATAATAATTTAATATCTCAAATTGATACAATTCCAATAACATGTCAAAAATTATCAATATCAAATAATAAAATTTCAAATTTTAATTCAAAATTAGAAGGAGATTTTCAATTAAAATATTTTGATATTTCTTTTAATAGAATAATATCTTTAGTTGGATTTAATAAATTTTATTTATTATCTGAACTAAATTTATCAAATAATTATATTAGTGACGACCAATTACAATATTTAAAAAGTCTTTTATATCTAAAAACTTTAAATTTAAGTAATAATAATTTAAAAAGTGGTGAAATTAATAATTTAATAGGTAATTTAAAATCAATTGAAAAAGTTAATATTTCAAATAATAATATTGAAAATTTAGAATTTAAAAATAAAAGTGATACACTTCTTCAATTAGAAATTGATTCAAATAAATTAATAAATTTATCCTTTGAAAATAAATTCATTTTCCCTAATTTAATGTATTTATCTATTAATGGAAATAAATTAAATTGTTTCCCTACAATAAATAATTTAAGTAATTTAGAATATCTTTCAATTGCAGAAAATGAAATTAAAAATTTTGAAATATCAAAAATAAAAAATTTAAAATTTTTACAATTAAAAGGAAATTTATTAATATCAAATGAAATACATAATTGTTTAGAATATATTCAATTTTATGAATGTTCATATAATAATTTAAATAATTTTGTTATATCTGGAAGTCATAATCATATTAAAAATTTATTACTTGATAATAATAAATTAATGAATATTGAATTTGAAGATAAAAATGATATTTGTGATAATATAGAATTAATTGATTTATCTTATAACTTATTTGTAGAAATTAATTTTATTGAAAATTTTACAAATTTACAAAAATTAAATTTATCATTTAATCAATTAAGAAATTTAAACAATGTTGTTAAGGAATTAGATAAAATAAAAACTTTAAGAGAATTGAATTTAATTGAAAATGATTTTAATAGAAATTTTTATAATCTAGAAGTAGTACCTAATGAAATATTTAATAATTTAGTAGATTATTTTAATCATCCAAATGTAAAAAATTTAAATAAAAATCAAATAAAATCATATAGAAATTTTTTAATATTAGGTATTGAAAATTTAAATAATTTAGATATGATAGGAATATCAATTGAAGAAAAATCAGATGCAATTAAAAAAAATATTCCAAATAATAATTCTTTTCATTCCAAAAAAAATAATAATTTAATGAATTCAATAAGAAGTGATAATACTAATTATAATCAAAATTCATCAAGAAATAAATATAAAGAAAAGTATAATAATAATATAACAATATCAAATAATAATAAATTGACAAATTTATCAACAACAACAGGATATCAAAATATTATTACAAAAGAAAAATTTCCTACTATTAATAGTAAAAATTTATCTATAAATGAAAGTGAAAATAATTTAAATAATGAAATAGAAATTATAGATGAAAGTAAAAATACATATACAATTGTAAAACAAACATTTATAAATTTATGTGATTCAAATGGTTTTATTATATATAAAGATTATATTCAATTTGCAAATGAACTTGCTTCTATTTATAATATTGAAAATTATTTTAATGAAATAAATAAAGAAACAAAATTATTAGTTAAAAATTCATTATTACCAAATAAATTTCATATAAGAGATTTTGTAAAAATATTAAAAAATTCAAAATATGAAAAAATGTTTTTTATAATTGAAAAAAAATTAAAAGAAAATCCTAATATAATGAGTAAAAGTTTAAATTTTTCTTCTCAAAATTTTAGTAATATTAATAATAATAATGATAATAATGAAAATAGTAGAAATAAATTTAAAAAAAATTTTGTTCAAAATATTGAAATTGAAACAACTAATTTAAATTTTGATATATTAAATCAAAGAATATTAAAAACTCCTTTATTAAATAAAAAATATTTTCAAGAAAATAAATTTTCAAAAAATAATGAAAAAGAAAAAAAATCACCAAATTTAAATAATATAAGTCAAAGTAAAGTAAAATGTTTTAATTTTTTATATCAATCAAATAGTGAATTAAATAATTCACCCGATTTAAACAATAAAAATTTTTTACTGAATTTTTTATATTTTATAAATCATATTTCTTTCCCATTAAAATATTATGATATAAATCAAAGTTTTTTAATAAATATATCACAAGAAGAAAAAGAATATAAATTTATAAAAGCATTTATTAGTAATTTTAATATTACAAATTTTACATTAGAAAAATGGTATTGTCATGAATATTATCATCAAGTTTTTTCAAATTATTCATCAATTGAATTTTTATTTGAAAATAATTTACTTTTATTTTATTCTTATTATAATGAAATTATAGATAATTTTTTTAATGATATTTATCAAATTAAAGAATGTTTTTTAATGATTGAAGAAAATCCTAATAATTTAATTAATAAAAATTCAAATGAAAATAAAATAGTTATGTATGCTTTAGTACAAAAAAAAAATAATGAAAATACAGTTATTGATAATATTGTTTATAATCAAAATGATGATAAATTTTATTTTAAAAATCCGTTTGATTGGATAGGAAATTCAGATTCAATTGATATTTATCAAAATCAGAGTTTTATATTTGGGAAAAATAATAATTCAAATATTTTAGTTCCTATATATATTATAAATATTTTAAATTAATTTATTTAATTTTTTATAATATTTTTTTTAATATGAAAAAAAAGTAAATTATTATTTTTATGTATTTTTTTTATTATTTTTCATTATTTTAAAAGAATTATCTTTAAATTACAATATTTGATATATTCTTGAAAAATAATTATTTATATTATTTTATTATTTTATTTTTTTATTTTTTTCTTTTGAGTTTGAATACATTTTTTAATCTGAATGGTATTAATTTTAAAATTTAATTTCTTTTTAATTTTATTATTTTTTTCATTATAATCAGTTTTTAATATTAAATCATTAATAAAATCATTTTCATTTTTTCCTTTTAAAAAAGCACTAGATAAAATATTTAAATTTAAATTCCCTTTTGGAAAATTAAAACTATTTCTATTTACATTTCTTGATAAACTATTTTGAATAGTTTTTTTTTCTTTACTTTCACTTTTTTTAATACCTTTTACTAAATTTTTATTATTTCTTTCAGTAATACATCTTAAATTTTGTTTTTTATCAATTAAGTTTGCATAATTAATAGTATGATAATTAGTATTATTTAATTTTTTTTGATTTTGATTATTTTTTTCAATTCTATATGAATAAATTCCTAAATCAGTACATTGTGGATGACTAATTATTAAATTTCTAGAACGTTTTTTTTTATTTTTTGAAAAAGAAATTTTTGAATTTGAAAATTTTTTTTTTGAATTCCCTCTTTCAGAAAATACTTTTTCTTTAAATAAATTCAAATTTGTTCCTGTTTTAGTATGATTATGATTTGAAATTTTTTTCTTAAAATTTTGATTATAAATAAAAAATAAATTTTTTCCTAAACTATTATTTTTTAATGTTTTTTTATTCATACTATTACTATTATTTTTATTTTTTCTTATATTATCAGGACTTAAATTTTTAACAAAGAGTTTTGAAATATTTTTTTCTTGAATTATTTTTTTATCTTTATAAATTGGTAGATTTTTATTAATTTTAACTGGATTTTTTTTCAAAGTTAAATCATTTAATATTTTAATAACTGAATTTTCCATTGAAGAAATAGTAGTTTCATTATTTGTATTAATATTATTAATTGTTAAATTAGATAAAGAATTATTATTTGAGATTAATTTTCTTATTTTTGGAGTGAATAAAGTAAAATAATTTTTCTTTTCTTTTTTATCATTTGTAATATCATCTTTATAATTATCATTATAAAAAATTTGTGCTTTTTTTTCACTATAAGCTTGTAATAATTCATTTAAATTTAATTCACTGAAAATTGGTTTACAAAAAAAAACTAAATAATTTTTATAATAAACAACAAATTTTGGTATTCTTGAATTACTCTCAACAATATTATAAAATCTTCTTAAAAATTCTTCATTGTAATTAAATAATATTTTCTCTTTAAAAACTGCGAGATCATGACAATATTTTGATTGAACTACATTTTCTAAAAGAATCATATCATGATCTTTTGGTAAAGTATTATATTTTGAATATAAAATTTTGTTGATGAATTTTTTTGGAAAATTTTTTCCATATAAATTATCTGATTGTTTTATTATACTTGAATTTGTTCTATTTGTTTCTAATGAAGATTTATTTTGTTTTTGAGATGTGTCATTAGTTTTTTTATTCATAATTATAATATTATTTTCAGAAATTTTTTTCATATTTTTTTTTATATAAAAAACAACTAATTCCTTTTTTTATAATTAAAAATATTTTAAATTATAAAAAAAAAAAAACATTTTAAAATTTTAAAAATTTTTTAAAAAAAACAAATAATAAAACAAAATGCAAGAAAATCAAAAAATTTTAGATAAACTATATTTAAACCCAATAATAGAAGGAAATTCACATAGAAAAATATTACATCCAATAAAACAAAAAGAATTATCAAAAAAAACATTAATTTCAAGTCGTTCAGTTGGAGATTTATTTTCTGGATTAAATGGAAATGTAATAATGCAAAATTGGAATACAAAAACAAATATTCCAAATGATATAGGAGAATATATTAATCTTCCTGTTATAATAGATAGAAAAAAATTAAAAAATTTAAATTCTTTTAATACAAATAGTTTAAAAAATCTTCTTCCTCAAAAAAAATATAATTTTGATGTTAAAAAAGTTAAATTAAAAAGTTTATTAGATTTAAAAAGTGATAATATAAATTCTGCATCTAATAATTTAATCAATATTGATAAACAAATTATGAATTTATCAAATAGTAAATTTTCTTTTAGTAATTATTCAAAAGATTCTGAAAATCTTAATCAAAAAAATTATATGAAAAGAAGTGAAAGTCAAGGTTTAATTACAAAAAAAAATGAAAATATTAAAAATGATGAATTAGAAAATTATAATTCTGATAATGATAATGAAATTAATAAAATATCAAATGAAATTATTCAATCACCACCAAAATCAAATAAAATGTCTTTAAAAAAATTAAAAAAAATAACTCCAATTGATTTTTCTAATTTTAAACAACATTTATTTTTACAAGAAAATGACTTTTTATATGCAAAAAGAATAGGAGGACCAATTGATTTTTATTTATGTTCTTATCAAGATATAAATAAATTAAGTAATTTTCAATATGCTTCTAAAATAAAATCTTATTTAAAAAATAAAATTACACCTAATAAAAATTGTGAATATTTAACAATATCAAAAAATACTATTTTACATTATCAAAAAGGAATTCCTCATTTATATTCTGTTAATGAATGGATTAATAATTATATTAAATATAAAAAATTAATGGAAATTTCTTTATTTAAAAATTTTAAAACTGCAAAATTATTTGAATTATGGAGAAGATTTTATAAAAAAACAAAAAAAGCATATTATTCAGAAAAATTAAAAAAAAAATTCCATTTAATAGATATGGATTTATTAAGAGGAATATTAGAAATAAGAAAAATATTAAAAGATATGATATATTATAATTTATTTAAACTTGATATTCCATCTCCAGTTTTTTTAAATAAATTTAGTCAAATTTATGTAGAAGGTTTACAAGAAAATAATAAAAAAATAGATGATTTCAGATTAAAAGTAAAAAGAGAATTAAGCGCAGCATGTAAATTATCATATTTAAATTTTAAAAAAATAAAAAATATAACATTAGATGACAATGCAACATCAGATGAATCAAATTACCAAAAATTAAATAATAAATATAACAACAATAATAAAAATAATGATAAATCAAATGATGAAAAAAAAACCCAAAATCAAAAAAATCAAGAAAATTCAAAAAAAAAAGAAGAAAATAACATACAATCATTTTTAAAAGACGCAATACCATACGCACAAGACGCAACAAGAAAAAGACATTATAAAAAATTATTACGTTACATTCGTTTAATAGATTTCTTATTTAATCAAGCAAAATTTGATTTAATAATATATTCATTACAAATGTTAAATAAAAGATTTGAAAGATTATATGAAGCATATTTAAATCAATGGTCAGATAGTCCAATAATAGTAACAGTAATATTAACATTAGGAAGTAAAATTTCATATAATCCTTCAATGGAATTAATTAAAACTGCAATTTTTGATCATTTTATTCATGAAAATATTTATACTACTATTTATAAAAAAAGTTTTATTGATCCTCAAGAATTTCCTCAATATATGATTTGTTTTGAAGAAGTTTTTGAAATTTCTGTTGATCAAAATTCAATTTTAAATGGTAGAGTTAAAGAAAGTGATGAATTTAATTTTTATTATAAAAGTATTAAAAAAAATTTTGATAATTGTTATAAAGCTTTAAATAAATGTGCTAATGACTTAACTCCTATTTTAACTACTTATGTTGCTAATTCTAAAATTAATTTTGTTCAATTAGAAAAAGATGCTACACATAATCAATTAAGAGATTTAATTGTTGAATTAAAAAATGAAGATGTTAAAGTAAGAAAATTAAAACAAAAAATGAATATTGGATTATTTGAATTTCAATTAGATTATTTATTAGATCAAGTTGTACTTGAACCAAGAAAATTATTAAAAAAAATTTTTTTACTTATTCCTAATATTTTGATAAGAAAAACTAAAAATTTAAATGAAAAAGTTGAAAATTATTATAAAAAAATAATTAATACTCCAAATGATGTTGAAAATTTTATTATTTTAAAAAAAGCTTGTGAAGAATGTACTTTAATAAGAAATAAAATTGATGAAGAAGAAGATGAAATAAATGAATTAATTAATATTACTCAAAATTATAAAGAAATTAAATTACAAGATTATGATAGAAAATTTATTTCTGAATTAAAACTTTTAAAAAATAAATTTGAAAGAAGATATGATTCAGTTGTTTATTTTATTGATAATAATATAAAACAATTTAGAATGGATTTAATGAAAAAAATAAAAGAATTTGATGAAAAAATTAAACATTTAATTAATGAATTAAATGATGAAATTATTAATAATTATCATGAAGATACAATTGGACCAATTTTATTTTTAGAAGATAAGTCATTACAAATTCAAAAAGCAGTTGAAAATAAAAAAATTTATCAACAACAAGAAATTGATATTGAAATGGATGAATCAAATAAAAGTAATTTTGAAAATTTAGATGAATTAACTTATCAATATGATTTAAAAATGAAAATTTGGAAAAATATTTCTGAATTTCAAGAATTAAAAAATAAATTTGATAATACACAAGTTTTAAATTTACAAGTTAAATCAAGTGAAATTTTAATTCAAAAATGGATTAAAATTTGTAAAGTTTCAGTTATTGATTTAGATAATTCAAATGTACCAAAAGAATTTTTAGAAAGAGTTTTAGTATATGAAAAAATAATTGAAATTATTAAAATAATTCAAAATGAAAATATACAAAAAGTTGATGAATTAAGAGAAAGATTAAGAATGATTTTAGGAATTAATTTTGATTTTTCTGAAAATTTTTTTACAGTTGGTAGATTATTACAAATGGAAAATATATTTGATTTATTAGATGATTTAAGAAATTTAAATTTAAGAGCAAATGAAGAAAATAGAATTAAAACAATTTATAAAAATAAATTAGAAGAATTAAATACTCATCATATTCCTTTAAAATTAAAAGTTGATAGTGAAAAAGGAAGTCAAAAATATATTATGTTATATGAAGATTTTGATGATGAATATGAATTTATTGAAAAAAATTTATTGATATTAAATAAAGAATTATTAAATAAATATGTTTCTGTTATTGAAAAAGATTTAAGAAAGTTAATTAATAATTATAATAAATATGAAATTTTTTTAAATTCATTTTATGATTATCAAATGTATATGTTAAAATGTGAAAGTTTAATTTTTAATACAGAATTTCCAAAAGAAATGCCAGCTGAATATAAAAAATTATTAAGTGAATCATTAACAAAAAATTTAACAAAAACTTTAAAAGATTCAATAATATTAAATAAATTTATTGAAAATTCACATGAAAGAGTAATGAATTATTTATCAAATTTAATAAATAATTATGAATTAAATTATAAAGCAATATATATATTTTTAGAAAGAAAAAGAAAAGAATTTCAAGGATATTATTTAATATCAAAAGAAGATTTATTAAATATATTTCAATTTAAAGAAAATGTAGAAATAAGAGAAAAATTACTTTTAAAATTTTTCCCTTTTATAAAAGAAATTAAACCAGGAAATGAAAATGAAGAATTTTTAAAATTTAAAACTTATTTTTATAATGAAGAATTAAATATAAAATATACAAAAACAACAAGAACATTTAAAGATGATATAGAAACATTTGAACAAGGAATAACAAAAAGATTAAAAGAACAATTTAAATTATTTAGAAGAGAATTAGAAGCTTCACAAAAACCAAAAAGTAATAAAAAACCTTTTGATATTATAATTGATTTAATAAAAAATAAAGATAATATTGCACAAGGAATTTTTCATTGTGTTTATTATTCAATTTATGATTCTTTAGAAAAAAGTTTAATTAATGAAGAAGAAGCTTTTGATAAATTATTTGATTTATATCATGAAAATAAAAATGGAAAAAGAGAAGAATATATTAAATTATTAAAAAATAAATCTTCAAGTGATTTACAAAGAAAAATTTTAATTTGTTTAATTGCTTTAGAAGATTATTTTATTTCTGTTATTGAAAATTTAATTAGAGAAGATGTTGTTAATACTAATGATTATACTTTTCAAAGTATTATTTCTATTAAATTAGATAATGATCAAATTAATATTAAATTATTTAATAATACTTTTGAATATGGAAATGAATATGTTGGATTAGAAAATAATTTTTATTTTTTACCTCAAACTGAAAAAATTTTTATTTCTATTTTTAATGTTTTAACATTAAAAAAACCATTTTTAATTTTTAATAATCAAAATGTTTTAAAACATGAAACATTATCAATAATAAGTAATATATTAGGAAAATATATAAATTATTTTCAATGTAATGAAAATTTTGATTTAAATGGAATAAATAATTTAATTTATGGATATATGAGAAATGGAAATTGGTTTTGTTTAGAAAATGTAAATGTAATTAAAAATGAATTTTTAAATATAATAAGTGATAGAATTATTGAAGTTTATAGAAATATTCAAAATTATGTTGAAGAAGGAATTTATATTGAAAATTCAAATGAAAGATATATTATTAATGAAAAATATTTTAATATTTTTATGAGTTATAATATTGATTATCTTGGAAGAAAAAATTATGATGATATTCCTATAAATATAAAAGAATATTTTAGAAATATTGGAATGAATAATATTAATATTGATATTTATTTAAGATTAATTTTAAAAAATTATGCAATTGAAAATTCTGAAGAAATTTCAACTAAAATTTTATTTATAATTAAAGATTTATGTAAAAGTAAATTATTCAATACAAAAGGATTAAGAGAAAAAATGGAATTAGCTTTTATTAAAAAAATAAAATATTATATTATGGATAATATAAATTTAATAAAAAGAAAAACAATAAATAAAATATTAAAAAAAGGTTTATTAGAAATATTTACTCCTTTCTTTAAATTCAACGAAAATGAAAAAAATGCAATTGAAAAAAGTATTAATATGATATTCTGTGAATTTGAAGAAGAAATAATAACAGAAAAAACAGATAAAAATATATTAAATAAAAAAGAAATTAATGAAAAAAAAGAATTTATCCCTGAACCATTAAAATTAAAATATTTTGATATAACATTACAAAAAGAATTAAATAAATTTCATTTTCAAAATGAAGAATATTCAACAAAGATAAAAGATTTATATTTCAATTTTAAAAATTTTAAATCATTTATATTAATTGGTCCAGTTTTAACAGGAAAAACAAATATATTAGTAACATTAAGAGATCTTTCTTTAAAATTAAATACTTATAATAATGAAAAATATCCAATTTTTGATTATTTAAAAATATTTCATAATTCAATGTCACCTGAAAAATTATTTTATGATAATAATATTAAAGTTTCTCATCAAATTTCAAATATTTATTTTAAAAATATTTTAGATTTATTAATTGATGGAAGTGATTATGATTTATATGAAATTGCCAATAATTATAAATCAATGAATTTAGCTCCTGGGGCAAAATTAATTTATGATTCAAATAAAATTAAAAATTTAAGAAAAAAATCAAAAATTGAAGATAAAACTTCATCTGAAAATGAAGAAGAAGAAAAAGAAAAAAAAAATGAAGATGAGAAAATTGAAAAAAAAAATGAAGAAGAAAATAATAAAAATAATTCTAATAATTCAAAAGATGAAAATATAGAAAAAAAAGAAAATGAAAATAATAAGATAAAAGAAGAAAAAAAAGAAGAAGAAGAATTATCAGAATCACAATTAAATTCAAATCATAATCCTAATGAAATAAATAATAATAATAATAATAATATAGAAGAATCAAAAAAAATAAAATCTTTAATTTTTGATGGTTCAATTTCTTTAAATTGGTATTCAATATTAACAAATATTTATGATAATTATTCTCAATTTACTTTTTCTGATTCTAGTAAATTAAAATTAACTGATATTAAATTTATTTATGAAACAAATTCACTTAATCAAGCATCACCTTCTTTTATTTCTCAACAATATATTTTTTCATTTAATTATACAAATTTTTCTTGGTTAAATATTGCTTATGCATTTGTTGAAACTAATGAAAAAATTAATTTAAATGATGAATTAAAAAATTATATTAAAGGATTATTTGAAAATTATATTATTCCAATTATAGATTTTATTGAAATTAATAAAATTAAATGTTTAAATTTTTGTATTAATGATAATTTTATTATTACTAATTTAATTAGAATTTTCAATTCTTTTCTTCCTGTTTTTGATTTTACTGATAATAAAATTGGGAGAAGAAATTATAATTATATACCAAAAATAGATATTATAAAAAAACAAACTTTAAATATTTTTATTTTTTCATGTGCTTGGACAATGAATTTCTTAACTAATTTTTTAATAAAAACAAAAATAGAAAAAGTAATAAGTGATTTATTTAAATCAGATGATTTAAAAGGACCAATTTTAGATTATTATATTAATGAAGAGAATTTTGAATTTGTTTTATGGAATAATATAATTCAAGAAGAAAAATATATTCCTCCAATTGTCCAAAAAAATTTTGTTTATAAATATAATATTAATTTTATTACTACAAATGATTTTTTACCTTATGAAATTTTAATTAAAAAATTTATTTTAAATCAAGTTCCTATTTTTCTTATTGGAAAACCTTGTTGTGGAAAAAGTTTTTTAGTAAAATATGTTATTGATGATTTAGATAAAGATAATTCTTATATTAAAAGTTTGAAATATAATATGACTTATTTAACTAAATCAAATGAAATTGAAAATTTCATTAATAATCATTTAGATATTATAAGAAGGAAATATTTAGGTGATAAATTTGGTAGAAGAAATATTATTTTTATTGATGATGTTCATATAAATAAAAATTCAAATCAAATTAATGAATATTTTAGAAAATTTCTTTCTGAAAAATGTTGTTATGATAATAAATTAAATTTAATGAAATATTATTCAGATGTTAATTTAATTAATATTGGTAATTATTATAATTATCCTTCTTATGAAAATAAATACTTTGATGATAATTCAAATAATAAACTTGATTTTATAAGATATATTAATAGATTTAATTTAATTACATTAAATATTAATTCAAATAATTTATCTCAAATTTATAAACCAACTTTTGAATATTTTTTAAGACATTGTGTACCAAATACTTCAAATATTACAGCAAATCAATATTTACAAGTTGAATTTTTATTAATTGAAAATTTACGAAAAAATATTATTCACTCATATAATAATTTACATTATACATTTAATTTAAGAGATATAACAAATGTAATACAAAGATTTCATATGTTTATTTTTAGAGGAACAAATGAATATCCTGAATATTTAAAGAAAATATTCTTTTATGAAAATTATTGTATTTATACTGATCAAATGATAAATAATAATGATATAGAAATTTTTAAAAAAAAAATTTGTGAAGTATATTCTTCTATTTTTAAACAAGATAAAACAGAAGAAACTATTTTTGAAGAAATTGATAATGATTCTAATTTTATTTTTGGAAAAAATTTTATTGATGTATATGAAGAAAATAAAGAAAATAATTATATTCCAGTTAAAGATTTAGAACATGTTTTCATTAATAAAAAAATTGATTTTAAAAATTTTGTCAAAAAGAAAATAGAAAAATTCTATATTGATTCATATTTAAATGGAGGAGGAAAAAATAGTGAACATAGAAATTTTGTTATTCATGATACAAATGATAAATTAATAAATTATATAATTAGAATATTAAGATTATTAGAAAGTGATTGTCATAATTTAATTTTAATAGGAAATAAAAATTCTGGAAAGGAAGTTTTATTAAAAATTTCATTATATATTTATCAAATTCCTTATATTGAAGTTGAAATTAGAGATTTAATTTTAAATGGTGTTAATTCTTTTATTAATAAAACAATTATAAAAGTTTTAACTGAATGTGTTTATAATAATAGAAAATTATATTTAATTTGTCAAAATGATATTTTTGAAAATTTAACTTATGAAAATCAAATAATAATTTTAGAATCTATTTCTAAATTATTAAATCCAGCAATGGCAATTGATTCATATAGTGATTTTATTGATGAAAAAAATTTTGGAAAAATTGAATTAAAAGAAATTGAAAAAAGAATTAAAAATAATTTAAATATTTATATTGGTATTTCACAAAAAACAAAAATTTATAGAATATTATTTACATATTATCCTTTTATTATTAATAATAGTAATATTTTATATATTGAAGATAATAAAAATGATTATATAGAAAGTATTTCTAATAATGTTTTTAATAAATTTGAAATTGATGAATCATTAACTCAAATTATGATTCAAATTCATGAAAAAGTAAAAGAATTATATGAGGAATATTCAAAAAGAATAAAAATAGATTTATATGTTAATGAAAAGAATTATATGTTTATGTGTGAATTTATATTGAAAAATTATAATAATTATAAAGATATTTTAATTCATAAACAAAAAAATTATGAATATTCACAAAATATTATTGAAAAGTGTAATGAAGTTATTAATGAATTAAATGATAATATTCAAAAAATTACACCAAAAAAAGAAGATTTTGAAAAATTAGAAGCTAATAAAAAAAAAATTAGTGAATTAAATCAAGAAAAAACAATATTAAAAGGTAAAAAAAATGATGAAGAAAAACCATTAAATATGACAATCCAAGAATTAAATAGTAAACAAAATGAAATAAATGATATATTACAACCATTTAAAGATTCAATTAAAAAACAATCTAATTTCTTATATAAATTAGCAGATAAAGATATTTTAGAAATTAAAAATACTTGGGAAAGTTTTGCTTTTGGAAAATATCTTTTATCTAAAGTTTATGAATGTTTAAAAGATACAAATGGAATTGATTATGATTATGTTAAAAAAACAATTGAAGTAAAAACATTTAGAGAATTAATTAAAATTAATTATTCAATTTCACCAGATTTTTTAGTTAAGATTACTAAAGAAATTGTAAATAATACTGAATTTAATGTTAATGAAAAATTTAATAAACCTTTTAAATTAGCTGGAACAATTTGTGATTATTTTATTTCATTAAATAAATATTTTGATATTTATTCTTCTCAAGTAGAAAATTTGAATATTATTTCTGAATTAAATGAAAAAATTAATAAACATAAAGAAATTATTGCAAATATAAATGAAAATAATAAAAAAATTGATATTCAAATATCAATAATTGAAAAAGAAATGGCAAATGATGAATTATTAAGAAATAATATTCAAAATCAAATTGATAAAATTCAAAGTGTTGAAAAAGAAATTAAAGATTTTTTAAATGAATCAATAAAAAATAATGAAATATGGAAAAATAATTTAAATAATATTACAAGTATAATAAATTACTTTGATTATTATATGATATATATTTCAGCATATATAACATATGCTCCTATTTTAAGTAAAAGTTATAGGAAAAAATTTCAAAATTTTATTTATGGTTTATTTCAAATGTCTTTAAAGGAAAAACAAATGGAAGAAACTATAATATATTTTGATTTTATTCCTTTAATTACTAATTTTTTAGATGAAACAAATAAAGATAAAGAATTATGTAATTCAATGAAAATATTTGAAGAATTTATACAAGAAAATTTTATTTTTATGAATATTTTAAAAGATAAAGAAGTATTTATAATTGATTATTATAATATTGCAAGAGAATTAATAAGTTCATATTTAGATTTTTCAAAAATGAATAGTTTTGTAAATATTCAATATAATAATTCAAATAATGAATTTAAAGAAAAATTTGAAAAAGCAATAAAAATAGGACAAATATTCTTTATTGAAAATGTATCTGAAATAAATGAAATTTATTATTACTTCTTTGATTATATTAATCATAGGTTACTTGGTGATAAATATAAAAAATATTTAATGTTTGATAATAAAAAATTAGAAATAAATGAAGAATTTAAAATGTTTATTTTAAAGAATAATATAAATGAAAAAAAAATGAAAATTGATTCTGATATATTTTCTAATATGTTAATTATAAACTTTAATTTTAATAGAAATGAAATAAAATGGAATTTATTTGATAAAATTTCTAAATCAGATGAGGAAAAAATATTTGTATTTTATAAAAAACAAAAAAATGAATTAATAAAAGAAAATTCAAGAAAGAAAGAATTAGAATTAAAAATGATTGATTCAATAAATAAAATGGACTTAAGTGGTAATATAGAAAAAATTGAAAATATACAAAATATAAATGCTCAATATAAAAATGATTGTTATGCTTATGAAAATTCAAATGATAAAATTAAACAATTAGAAAAAGTAAATAATCAAAGAAAAATTAATTTAGCAAAAAAATTTAATATAATTACTTCAGACACTGCAATTATTTATAAATGGATAAGTAGATTTTTTATTTTAAATAATTTATATATAATAAAACTTGAAGATTTTGCTAAAATAATGATTGAATTTTATAATATAAAAAAAAAGAAAAAACAATTAGAAGTAAAAAAAATTGAAAAAAATAATGATTCAGAAGAAGAAGAAAATGAAGAAAATAAAAGTAATGAAGATAATATAAATGATAATAATGCAAATGACGAAAATGAAAATGAAGAATTAATTGTTAATTATGGAAATGAATATATTTATGATAAAGATGATTCAAAAGAATTAATTTTATTTTTTTATGATAAAATAAAAAGAATATATTTGAATAAAAAAGATAAAATTACTTTGAAAATTGTTTTTATAATTATTTACTTAAATATAAATAGGAAAATTGGAAGTGATTTTAAAAACTTTTTTTTTATAATTCAATATTTATTAAATAATAAAAAGGATATAGAAAATGAAAAATGTTTAATTGAATCTCCAATTTCAATATTTAATAATCAAGATTGGAATATTTTAAAAAAAATAAATGAATATTGTAATTCTATTTTTAATCCAATTATTAATAATATAGAACAAAATCCATCATTTTGGAATGAATATTTAAATGAAGATAATGAAATAATTAAAAAAAGTGAAAATCATTATTTAAAAAATTATTTTGATTTCCCTTCAAATATTGAAAGTTTAATTAATCCTTTGATTAAATTATTATTTTTCTATATTATAAAACCTTTTAGAAGTGCAATTTTTATTGAAAAAATATTAAATGAAACTTTATTTGAAGAAGAAAATAAAAATATAAATTATTCAATGGATTTAATAAAAGTATTTCATGAATTTAACATTAATAATTATTATGCAATATTATTAATTACACCAAAAAATAATTTAAATTATTATGATAAGTTATTACATTATTATTGTATTAATAAATTAATTTTAAAACCAAATACAAATCAAATTAATGTAAATAATAGTCAAACCCAAAATCCTCAAATTTCAAATGCAGAAATTAAATTTAAAGAAATAATAATAAATCATGCAAATGAAATTAATTCTCAAGATATGGAATTTATTCATTCATATATGAAATCTGGAGGTGTTATTATAATAAAAAATATTAATTTATCTAAAGTTTCTTTTTTAAATTTATTTGATAATATTTCTGTTATGAAAAAAGAAGAAATTTCTCCTTTATTTAGATTAATTTTAGTTGCATGTGATAATAAAATCTTTTTAAGTAATAAAATTTATGATAAATGTCTTATTATTGATTATTTTAGTAATTTAAATGATAATTCAATTAAAACTCAAATAATGTATTATGTAGAAAAATTTCCTATTGAAATATTTGATAATTTAATAAATTCTCCTTTAATTTATTTGAGAAATTTATTAAGAAGATTTGTTTGTTATTATATTATATGTTTCGGTTTAATTAAAGTACATAAATTTAAAAATCCTTTCACATATGAATTAAAAGATTTAATAAATATTTGTAGATATATTGAAAAATTTATTGAGAATAATAATTTAACAGAAGAAAAATTAACTTTATTTATGAATCCAGAAAATATTATTGGAACAAATTATATTTATTTTATAGCTCTTCTTAATGATATTTTTATATTTGGAAAACAATTTGATGATAATGAATTATTTTTATTAAAAAAATATGTCAATAAAATTATTAATTTAAAATACTTTATTAATGAAGATTATTATTTTTTAAGTGAAAAAATTCAAATACCAAAAAAGGAAAATGAAGAAGATATAACATTAAATGAATTTTATAATTATTTCAATTTATATTCTAATGAAGATTATGAAAATTTAATTCCAAATAAAACAAAAGAAGAAAAAAATCAAATACAAATTAATAATATTAGTAATATAATGAATAATTTTATTTATTTACTTAAAGGAAAATCAGATGAAGAAAATGAAAATGAAAAAATATTAAATTTAAATATTATAAAAATTCATAATAACATACTTAAATTACATGAAAATTTACCAGAAAAAATTAAATATTTATATAATTATGATAATCCAAATAGTGAAGAAAATGAAATTATTGATCCTTCATTATTTAAATGTAATAAATTTGGATTTTTTAATAATTCATTAGATGAAAGTTTACTTTTTGAAATAAAATATTATAATAATTATTTATCATTTTTAGATAATGAGATTTTAATTATTTTAAATATGACAAATGGTAATTTACATTATAATGAATATTATTATGATTTTTTCAAACAAATAAATGAAGATTATATTCCTTATCAATTAAATATTTTTTCTTTAAAAAATGAAAAATTAAAATTAAATGATTTTTATAATATTTTAAAAAATAGAATTGAAATAATAAGAAAATGGATTAAAGAAGGTTCATTAGAAATTTATCCTTTAAATATTTTTACTAATTTATATCTTTTTAAACACTGTTTAAAAAATATGTTTTGTAAAAAATATTTTGGTGAAAATAATTATAGTAAAATAACTCCAGAAATGATTAAATTAAAATTCAATATTACAAAATATTCAAATTCAAAAGAATTAAATGAAGATGAAAAAGGTAAAAAAAATATTTTATTAAATCATAATAATGAAGTTATTTTTATTGATGGATTATTTTTACAAAATGGATTAATAGATGAAAAAAATAAAACAATAGAAATATCAAATCAAAAAAATAAAAAACATAAATTAAATATTATTTCAATTTCATATTCAATTATAAAATATAATGAAGAAAGACTTAATACAAAAGAAGAAATTGAAGAATCTGAAGAATCAAATGAAGAAGAAGAAGAAGAAGAATCAAATAAAAAAGATATTAATGAAGAAAAAGATGAAGAAAAAAAAGAAGAAAAAGAAAATGAAAAAAATAGAATTAAAACTACTTATTTTGATGATATTGAATCATTAAAAATTTATATTGAAGAAGAAAATATTATTGAAGAAAAAAATAAATATTATAAAAATGAACCTTTTGGTTTTATTGAATTTAAATTTAAGAATGCTGAAATTAGTGAAGATGAAAATATAATTAAAGAAAATAATATTAAAATTGTTGTTGATGATTATTTTGAAGATGATAATTAAAATAAAAAAAAAGAATCATTTATAATAAATTCTTTGAATTAAATGTCTATATTAGTGTATAAATAATAAATATTCATTAATTTTTTTTAATAATTAAATTTAAAATTAAAAATATGGATGAATATTTAAATAAAAAGAATGCTTTAGAAAATAATGTAGGAAAATATATTAATACATTATTATCAAAAATTACAAAATATGATGAATTTAATAATCAAATAAATCAAATAAATGAATTAATAGAAAAAAATAATGATATTGGAAATGGAATAATAGAATATCTTAAAAGTGAAGAAATTATTGAATTACTTAATAAAGATAAAAATTCAAAAGATTTTCAATCAATTATTCAAATGTTAAAATTTTTTTTAATAAATAATATTTCCTCAAAAATTAATTATGTTAAGGAGATTAAAGAAGAAAAAAATTATATTGTAAATTATGATAATAATAAAATTCTATCTTTACTTGAACAAATTAGATTTAAAAAAAACCCTGAAATTAATTCAAAAATGATTATTAAAATTAAAAAAATAATAATTGCTTTTGAAGAATTTGAAAATAATATTAATTCAAAAAATTTAATAATTATTAATCAAAAGAATAGAACAAGAGAAATAAAAGCATTAAAAAATGGCATAAATAATTTATTAAATTACTTATTTTGTTTAAAAAAATTTTCAAATAAAGAAGATGATAAAAAGATATGTGATAATATTATAATTCAATATTTACAAAAAATTGAATTAATATATAATGAGTTAAATATCTTTCATAAAGAAGTAATTGAAAATAAAATTAAATCATTAAAATCGACACAAGATTTTATGCAAAAAAGTAGATTAAATAATAATTCAAATGTTTCATTTATTGAAAAAAAATTTGAAATAAAAGAAAATAAAACTGATAAATTTGACAACTTAAGAAATGCTTTGAATAATATTATTAATTCTCAAATTAATATTGAATTTTCATCATCTTGTATTAATATAGATAAATTA
Source organism: Isotricha sp. YL-2021a (assembly GCA_023806865.1). Lineage (NCBI taxonomy): Eukaryota > Ciliophora > Litostomatea > Vestibuliferida > Isotrichidae > Isotricha > Isotricha sp. YL-2021a. The sequence continues at coordinate 144 of JAJJLH010002505.1, read as the reverse complement.
TAAAATAATAAATAATAGTCAAATATAATAAAATAATTATAATATTAATTCATATAATTTTCTCTTTAATTAATTTCAGCATTCTTAAATTTAAATTCAATAAAACCAAAAGGTTCATTTTTATAATATTTATTTTTTTCTTCA
>JAJJLH010002504.1:0-19695 GCA_023806865.1 Isotricha sp. YL-2021a | reverse complement strand
AAGATAATAAAAAAAATATATATTTTCTTTTAATTAAAATAGTTTAAGTAAATTTTCAATTTCTAAATAAATAAAAATTAATAAAAAAGGGGAAATCATATTTCAAATATAAATAAAAAAATGTAATATTTAATATTTAAATCATAAATATATCATAGAAGAATCAAAATTTCCATATTTATAAAAATTATATTATTTCCTCAATAATTGAATTTATTAATTATGTTTCATAATTATTAAAGTAAAAAATATAAAAAAAATTTTAAAAGATTTTTCATATAAAATTAAAAAATGTCAAATAAAATCGCATTAACTTTAAAAAAAGATTTATTAATAGAAAATAAAAGCTTATCAAAAAAAAGAACAAGAAGAAATGACGTTGATTGGTCATTAGAAGAAGAATATTTATTTTTTGAAGCACATTCATTTTTAGGTAATAAATGGAAAAAATATTCTTCACTAATATCAAAGTAAATAATATTTTTTTTTATTTTTATTTTTATTTTAGAACACCAAAAGAATTAAAAAATCATTTTCATACTTGTATTATTAAAAGTGTAAGAAAAATTATTAATAATAAATTTGATTATGAATTAAAAGATATAATGAGATATTTTTATTCCTTTGAATATTTATTTAAATTAATAAATGATTACGAAGAAAATCAAGATTGTTTTAAAAATTATCATTTAAAAAAATTAATTACTTCAAGAAGAAAATATAAATTTAATCCTAAATTATTAATAAAAAACAAATTATTATCAAATGAAAGAATTTTACATTATAGTAATCAATTAACTAAAGAAATACTTTTAAATAAACCAGGTATAAAAAATTTTTTATCTTTTATAAATTATAAGGAAACTTCTTTTGATGTAAATAATGTTTTATGGTTATTTTCGATAATAGTAAAATCGAAAATGCTCAATAATTGTAAAAAAATTTTGGAAAAAGGTGAAATTAAAAACCTTGAATATGTAAAAATAGTTCAAAAATATTTAGAGGAAAACTCTAGTTATATATATTTTGATGATATTTTCTTTAATAACTAAATTTAAATAGAAAATTTCCCAATTTTCAGTTGTAAATATTATTTAGAATATTTTATTTGTATATATGGGTATTTTAAAAGTAATTTTTAAGGAATAAATAAAATAATATGTAATTATAATTGAAATTATTATTTTATTTTTTTATATTAATTAAATCTATTGGTATATAAATTATTAATTTAATATAAAAAAAATAACTGAATTAAAGAAAAATTCTAAATTTAACATTAGAATTATTTAAATTTAATTTATTAAAAAACTAAAAAATAAAAAAATATAAAAAAAAATATTTTTTAAAAATAAAAAATGGATAGTTTTTCTTTAAAAAGTTGTTTCATATTTTCACCATCATTAAAACCAAAAATTTCAAAACCATCAGATGAAGAAATTCAAGATGCAAAATTATTAATATATTATCCAAGTTCAGAAGAAAGTTTAATAAAAAGAAGTAATATGGGAATAATTGAAGGAACATTACATTTTGTAAATCAATTTGGAAAAAGTGAAAATATAATTGATAAACTTCTTTTTTCAGAACTTGATAAATTTTATTATATTGCATATAAAGTAGAAAATGATATTTATATAGCTTTAATAATAGAAAAAAAAGAAAAATTATTTTCAATTAATCAAACAATTAGTTCAAAAAAAAAATTTTTAATTTATTTAATTAATAACTTTTATAATAATTTCTATTTATTTCATGGAAAACTTTCAGATCATTTTTTTAAAAATGGAAAAGATTTTCGTAACGATGAAAATGAATATAATATAACAACAGCAAAATTTTCTGATTTTATAAATTGTTATTTTGAATATTTTAATAAATTATCTTCTCCTTTTATAGATGGAGTTTTATATTTTCCATATCAAAAAAGTATATTAATAGAAAATATTTTAATTATAAATGAAAAATTTCCTCATATTGAAAAAATTAGTATTTGTTATAATGGTTATTTAATTTATAATGAAATTGATGTTTATTCAATGTCACTTTTATATAATATTTTTTTTAATAATATTAATGGACAATTTAGATTTATTAATGAACCTTTTAGACAACCTATTTTTTTTATGAATAATGAAAATGATATTGAAAATGGAAAATTAATTAGTCCTTTTAAAAAAGCTTTTTTAATTGATAATAATTGTAATTGTGAATATTTATTAGGTGTTAATAATAATAATTTGTTTATTCCTCATATTAAAATCAAAAATACTAATGAAGAATTTCAATTAAGTGTTTTGAAATTATTTAATTTTACTTTTTTTCTTTTTTTAAATTTTTCTGAAGATTCTAAAAATATTAATATTTATAATGATATTAAAATAGAATTTCAAAATCTTTTTAATTCATTTGATGATAATTTAAATAATATTATTTCATTTGAAACTATTAAGAAAAATAGTAAAAATTTTATTTTTGGATATTATAATAATGATAATAAATGTTTTCGATTAAGTCGTTTTTTTTATCATAAAAATGAAATTGATATTGAAAAATTAGATTTTATACAAAAAATGTTTGAATTTATTTTAAGAAAAAAAATTCAAAGTTCAGTAATAAAAATAAAAGGATATTATTTATATTATTGGACATCATTTGAAAAAAAATTTTTTCTCCTTCAAAAAGATAATAAACCTTTAGAAGAAATAAAAATATATTATACAGAAAAAATATATCAAACAATAACCTTCATATAAAAAATCTAATAAAAACCTTCAAAAAAATCCCTTTAAAAAAAAAAATATATTAAAAAAATTTCTCTTCCATTCCTCAAAAAAAAATCTTTATAAAAATCCATATATAAAAAAACTTTTAAAAATCGAAAATAAAAAAAATCTAAAACAAAATATAATAAAAAAAATATAATAAAAAAAAAATAAAAAAAAAAAAAAATAAAAATATAAATTAAAAAAAAAACACATAAAAAAAAAAAAAATTTTTATTAAAATTTTAAATCCACCTCATAAAGGGTGTTAAATATTTCGAAATTTTAATATCAGGATGTGGTACAGCACTAAAAGTAACAAATTCAGGTTTCATAACTCCCCCTTTGAAAATAGCAATAGCTCCTTTATTTCCCATTTGATCACAATAATTAGGAGCACTAAAAACAGTAATAACTTTATCTCCAGGTTCAACTTCATAACCTTCTTGTTTAACTTCATGACTTCTAATAAGTAAATCTAAATTATTCTCATTTAAAAACCTTTCAGCAACATCTGGTCCAAAACTCATACCAACACCTCTTTTCGAAGGCATTCTTCCCATTTCTTTACAAGGATCACTCCATAACATTTCACTCATTAAACCATCTTCAGGAATTTCTCTAAATCTATTTATTTTTTTTAATTCTTCAATTTTAACTCCATCTTTACTAAATAAACCTCCATGAACAACAAAAACTTTTTTATTTAAAATATGACCTAAAGGTAAAGTATTAAATAATTCAACGAAACATTCATAAATTTCTTTACCATATTTATCAGCAACTTCAGCTTCGAAACCATACATTTTATTCATATTTCTATTTTCATGATTTCCTCTTGCTAAAAAAACATTATTTGGATAAAGGATTTTAAAACACATTAATGTAGTTATACATTCAACACTGAATACTCCTCTATCTACATAATCACCATTAAATAAATATGAATTTTCTTCATCTGGGTAACCATTTATTTTAAAAATATTTAATAAATCATAAAATTGACCATGTAAATCACCAACAACTGTAAATTTTGCTTTTTCTGGTATGGAAATATCAATAATTGATTCTTTTTGATTTTGGAAAAATTCTTTTAATTTTTTTATTATTATTAATAAATATTTTTTATGAATATATTTTCTACTATTTTCTTTTTTTAAATCCATATCTTGCATATAATCAATTAATTTTAATATCCATTCTTTATTAAAATTACATTCTTCAGAAACAATTGGTCCTTCATATGAACTTTCTACTTTAATTTCTTTTAATAATGAATCTATTGTTTTTTTTGAATCTCTTCCTTCGGAAGTGAATGCATTCCAGAAATTTTTTTTTTTTAATTTAATTTTTGTTTGTTCTACTTTTTCTTTTAAACTAGAATCACTTGGAAAAACTTCATATAACATAGTATAATCTTGTAAAGCTTCTTTAAATTTTGCTAAAAAAAAATTTGCTGCTGCTCTTCTATAATAAGCTTTATAATATTTTGGATCAATTTTTATTGAAGAATTTGCATCTTGAATTGCAGAACCAAAATTTTCTAATTTTAAATCAACGTAAGCACGATTTGAATAATAAATTGAATTTTTTTTAGTTTCTATTTTTAAATTTATTGCTAATGTGTATTTATCATATGCATCTTGAAATTTATTTTCTTTTAATGAGTTATTTCCTTCTTCTTTAAATTTTTCTGCAATTTTTAAACTGTCTTCATAATTTGAGTCACCTAATTTTATTTGATACATTGATGTTTCTAAATTTTTCATTTCTAAATCTTCTTTTTTTTCTTCGGTTTTTTCTATTTTTGGACTTGAAGTTTCTGAAGTGTTTTCAGAGGAAGTACTCATTTTTTTTTTAAATAAAATTAATTTTTTTGTTTTTAGATTTAAAATAATTTTTTTTTAATATTTTTTTTAAATTAAAATTAAAAAAAAAAATATGATTTTATTAAAAAAATTTTTAAAATAAATGAAATTTTTTTAAAAATTGAAAACAATAATATATATTAAAAAAAAAATGTTTTATAGAGCAAGAACTCAAATTATAAAAAAAGTAAAATCAAAATCTCCAAATCCAACAATAAAGAAAAAAAAAATAATGAATCTTTCAGAAAATTTTTTTGAAAAAATATTCGAAACAGAAATAAAATTAAAAACAAATTTTTCAATAGAAATTTTAAAAGAATTAATAAATTATTATATAATAGCAATTGAATATTATGAAAGTAAAAATGATATAAGGTCTAAAAATTATTCTACTTCTTTAAATTTACTTTTATCTCAACCTGAAGTTTTAAAAAATATTTCAATGCTATCTAAAAATGGAAAAAATAAAGTTTTAAAAGAAGAAAGAAAAAAAATTGTTTTAGATGAAATTGAAAAAATTGATAAAAGTGTTGATAATGAAATTGAAAAAATTATTATTTCAGAAAATCAAAATAAAAAAAAAGAAAAAGAAGTTTTTCAATTAATTAATAATAATTTAAATAAACAAGAAAATAATTTTAAAAAAAGATTAGAAGAAAAAAGAAAAAAAATGAAATTAAATAAAAGTGATAATTCAATTTTAGAAAACAATAAAAAAAAAATAAAAGAAAATAAAATTACTTTAAATAAATCTTTTGATATTATTGATAATGATGAAAATATTTTTGATAATGATATAAATTTTGAACCAATAAATAAAATAAATAATATTAATATAACAGAATTAATAAATAAAAATATACAATTTTTTTTTAATGAATTTGATTCAATTTTTTCAGAACAAATATTAAATAAATTTATGAATGAAGTTTATAATATTGAAAATGAAAAACATAATGAATTAATTAAAATAAGTAAAGAATATGCTTTTTTAATTAAAGGATATGAATGTCAATTAACTTTACCTGAGAATAATGCAATAGAAAAAAAAGAAGAAATTGGTAATTTAATATATAAATTTGAAATTGAAGAAAATGATAAAAAGAAATTAATTGAAAAAAAATATAAAGAAAAGTTTAATTTGTTAAAAAAAAATATGAAAGATAATGTCATTAAAAATTTAGATTGGGTTCAAAAAATTAAGGAAAAATATATAAATAATATTGAAGATATTATACATAATTATTATCAGTAATTAATTTATTTATATTTTTACTTATTAAAATATAATTATTTTTTATTTTATAGAATTAATTTTTATTTTTAATTTAGAATAAACTTTATGTATTATATAAAAATATATATAATTACATTACAAAAAACTTTATTTTTAATTATTTTATGAATCAATTTTTAAATTAACTGGATTAATTTGTGGAAATTTTTTATAAAGATTATATTTAGATCTTTTATTATTCCTTTCACTACTTATATTTTCCTCATTTTCATTAATTTCATTATTATCATCATCAATACTATTAAAATTATTACTACTAATATTATTACTTTCATTATTTATACTTTCATTGTCATTTTCTAAAATACTATGACTTCTATAATTTAAATTAATATTAAAATCTAAACCTTTACTATTATTATTTTTATTAAAATTTTCTAAATAATTATAAGATTCTAAATGAGTTTTATTTCTTTTAATATTTCGATTATAAGGAATTTGTGAAAAATCTTCTTCATTATTTTGATTATTAAAATTATCAGAATTTTTTATTTGTTTAATATCTTTTATACTTATACTTTTACTATATTCATTTTTATCTTCTTCAATAACTGCTTCTGTATCAATATATTTTTTATCATATTTTCCATAAATAAAAATATTTTTAAATTTTTTAATTTTTATATTTAAAGTTTCAATTTCTTTTAAATCTTTAATTTCTTTTATTGTTAAATCTTCTAATTTTTTTTTTAATAAAACTAGTTTTACACTTAATTCTTCTTCAATTTTATGAATTTCATCTTTTGAAGAAATAAAAATATCTTTATCTTCTTCTCTTTTAAAATCTGCTTGTTTAAATTCGCTAATTTTATATTTTGATTCTTTTATAAAATATTCCATTTTTTTTATTTCATTTTCAATTCTAAATTTTAAATCTTTAATTTCTGTAATTCCTAATATTAATTTTTCATTTTTATCTTTTTTTTCTTTTTCTTCTTTAATTTTTCCATTCTAAAAATATTAAAAAGTATTTTTATACATTTTTAAAAAATAAATTTCTTTCTTGAGTTTGATTAAATAAAGAATTTGATAAAGATTGTTTTAAAATTTTTAAAGTTTCAATTATAAAATTATTATCATCTCCTAAAGGTGTAGTAGAAAAAAATTTTGATTGATGAGTTTTTATTAAATTATTAAGTGATTCTAATGAAATTTGTTGAATTTGATACATTTTTTCTTGTTCAAAATTAGGAGATGATAATGCTTTTTTTGTAATTTGAGGTGAACTAAATTTTTTTAAAGCATTTTTCATTATATTTTTAAAAATTAATTAAATTGAGATATAAAAAAGAATAAAAGGTAAATATTTTAAATTTAAAAAACAACATATTTTTTTTAATTTATAAAAAAAAAAACAATTAAAAATAAAAAAGTATAAATCAATAATAATAGTATTAATCACATTTAAAAATAAAAGAAAATTTACAACATACAATAAAAATAAAAAAAAAAAAATAATTTAATTTAAAAAAAAAATATAAAAAAAAAACAATAAAAACAAAAAAAAAATAAATAAATAACCTAAAAAAAAAAACCAATTAAAAAAAAACCCCTCTCAAAAACTATAAAATGAGTACAAAAAAATCATCAACAATTCAAAAAGTTGAAAAAGAAAATAAACTTCCTCCAAAATTTAATGAACAAACAAATCAAACAGAAGAATATTTTGATGGAATTGAAAAAGAATATCCTGGTCAAGATCACATAGAATCAAATTTAGAAAATGAAAAAAATTTAATTGAAGTAGAACAAAATGAAAAAGAAAAAATAATATTAGAAAAAAAACCAAGAGAAGAATATTTAAAACAAAAAATGCAAGAAATGAATTTAGATAATAATATTATAAATGGAGTTTCAAAAGGTTTAAATTTACAAATTAAAAATGTTGAAGATGATATTGAAGATAATCATTTACTTATAACAGAAGTTACTAAAGATTTAAATAAATTAATTAAAAATGAAAATGAAGAAAATAATTTAAAAAAAAATATTAATCCTAGTAAAAATAATATTAAAGCTTTAAAAGAATTAAAAAATGAACAAAATAAATTAAAAAGTAATATTAAAAAATTAGAAGAAAATGAAAGTTTAATTGAAAAAGAAGGTTTTTTAAATTTAAGTGTAGTTGATGAAAATTTAAAAAGGGATAAATTAAAAGAAATAAAAGAAAAAAAATCAGAAGCAAATGAAAGAATAGAACAAATAAATTATCAAATAAATAATATAATATCTCAAAATATTTTATCACCAAAAAATGAAAGAATAAAAAATTTTTTAGAAAATTTTGAAAAAGATAAAGAAATTGCAGAACAAAGAGCAAAAAAATATCAAGAAGAATCAAAAAAAAGAAAAGAAAAAATGAAAAATGATTTAAGTGTTTTAATTGAAAAAAGAAAAAATGAAATTGATCAAAAAGAAGAAGAAGAAAAAAAACAAAGTGAAGAATATTTAAAAAAATTAAAAGAAAGAGATAAAGAAACAAGATTAAAAATAGAAAAAAGAAAAGAAGAAAAATTAAAAGGATTAAAAGTCGAAGATTATATAAAAGAAAAATTACAAACTCCAGAAAAAAATTATTTATTTTTTCAAAAACAAGAAAAATATAAACAACAAGAAGAAGATTTTATAAGAAAAAAAACAAATGAAAGAAAAGCAATAATGAAACCAATTGCTTTTGAAGAAATAAATGAATTTCAAGAAAATTTTAAAGAAAATAAATTAAAAAATGAAAAAGAACAATTATTAAAAAAAGAACAATTAAAAGAAGAATGGAAAGAAAGAAAAGAAATTTTACCAAAATATATTTCTCATTTTAGAGAATTAGCAGAAAATGATATAAAAAAAATCCAAGAAGAAAATGAAGTAAAAAAAAATAAAATTGAAATTTTTAATAAAGCAAAAAAAGATTTTTCTCAACATATTATAAATGATAAAAAATATACAATAAATGAAAAATTAAAAAAAGAAAGAGAAGAAAAAATAATAAAATTAACTGAAAAAAAAGTAGAAAAAAAAACTTTAAAAACAAATAAAAAAAATCGAATTTTATTAAAAAAAAGAGACCCAACAAAACCAAGTAAATATAAATGGGAATTAAAATTAGATGAAATAGATGAATATGATCCTTTAAATAAAAGTGCAAATATTAAAAAAGCTTTAAATAAAAAACCAAAAAGAATTGCATTATCGTCATCTTCAAATAGAAAAAAAATTATTATTCCAGATAAAAAAATTGATTATTTAAAAGATTTAAAAAAAGAAAGACTTGAAAAAGAAGAAAAAGAAAGAAATAAAAGTGCTTCTCCTAGTTTTAATAGAAATAATAAAAAATGGAATAAAATTATTAAAAATAATAAAGGTAATTTAATTGATAATGTTAATATTGTTAAAAGAGAAGCTGAATTTTTAGAAAAAGAAGCAGAAGAAAATGAAAAATTATTAAAAATTAAAGGAGGAATTGAAAAAAATCCTGAATTAGGTGAAAAAATTTCTAGTTTACTTATTGATTCTATTCAAGCTAAATTAAGTATTTTAAATACTGTTGATACTAAAAAATAAAGATTTTTTTATATTGTTTTAATTTATTTCTGGATAGTTTTTTTTTTATATATTTTTTTTATTTTTATTTTTTTTAGTTTTATAAATGAATTTAATTTTTTTTTATCTTAGTTTTTTATTATTTGTTTTTGTTTTTTATATTAATATTATATTATTATATTAAAAAAGAATTTAATTAAAATAATTTGAATTAAAACTATGATTATTTCTAAAAGTTAAAACATTTTGAAAAGTATTTGAAGGCTGAATTGAATTTAAAGAATGAGTTTTTTGATATTGTTCAAAATCAAAATTATTTGGATAATATTTTCTTTTTGTAAGAATATAATTACTTTCTTTTTTTAATGGTTCATAATTTATAAAATTCCTTCTTGATAAATTTTGAATTGAAGAAAAATTTATATTTCTCATTTTCATACTATGACTTATTCTAGTATTATTAATTTGATTATTTTTATTAATTAAAATATTTTCAAAACTATTTTTCCATTTATTTTCTTTATTATTAATATTATTTTCAAAGAAATTTTCAATAGAATATTTATTTAATTTTGATTTAGTTTTATTTGTATTTTGTTTTATTAATAAAGGAATTTCTTTAATTTTATTTTTTTTAATTTTTTTTAATTTTGTATTTTTAAGATTATTTCTAGTAAAATCTAATTCTGTTATTATTGGACTATTTTTAGGTTGTACAATTAAGAAATTATTTTTAATTATATTATTTGATTTATTTTCATTTTCTTCTTCTAAAAATTTTTTTTTATTCTTTTCAAATAAAAATTCATCATTCATTTTTCCTAATGTAAAATCATTTTTTCTTTTATTTGAAACATCTAAACGAATTTGATATTGATTATCTTTTTTATTATTATTTTCATTTATTATATTATTTTTCTCTTGATTTATATTATTTTGATTTTGTTTTTCATTCATTTCATTATTAATATTTACTTTTTTATTTGTATTATTTTTATTATTACTTTTATTTCTTTTCTTATATGTATTTCTCTCATTTAAAAAAGTATCAAAAGGTTCTTTTATTTTTTCATTTAAATCTTTTTCTTTTGGTTTTAAATCATCAATATTTAATTCTTTATCATTTTCATCATATTCATTTTGCTTAGTATCAATAATATTATTTTCATCAGTATTATTAATATTATATAAATTCATTTCTTTATTAAAACCTTTTGGAGTTGGAAAATCCTTATTTTTTTCATATTTATTTTCATTATTTGATTTTTCATAATTATTACTATTAATTATATCATCACTTAAAGTATTTAATGATATTCTTTCATTTGTATTTTTTAGATTAAATTCTACATAATTATCATTATTTGATAGTAAATTTTCTTCATTATTTTCATTGGAATTTTGATTATTTGATTTTATTGAATTATTATTCAAAGGAGAATCATTTTCTATATTGAAACTTCCTGATTCATTCATTTTTTTTAAAATTAATTTTAAATTTTTAAAAAATATAAATTTCATTTAATTCATAATATTATAAAATTTATAATTTAAAAAACATATTTTTTAATAAGTAATATTATCATACATTTAATTACAATTATACTTTTTTTTTTTTATTTTTTATGAATATTGTTTTAAAACATTACTAATAATTTTTCTCATTAAATCTTCTTCTTTATTGTCATTTTTATTATTATGTTTCTCATATTCATTTCTAATATTTTCCATAACAGAATAAATAACTTCAAAAATATTTTTAATTTCAATTATTCTAAAACAACTTTTACCAGAATTTAATTTTGTAATTGGATCATAAATAATAGGAGTTGTCTCATTTATATTTCTCTTATCTCTATTTAAAAAAATTTTATTATTATCTAAATCAATAATTGAATTTAAAAAATTAAAATTAGAATAAAATTTAATTAAATCATGAAAAATATGACCAAATCTATTTGATTTATATTTTTCAATATTAGAATTAAAATTTTTCATATATGCAATACATAATAAAAATAAAGGATAAGATGATAATCCTCCTTTATAAGGATTATTCATTTTTAATTGAGTTAATATTCTTTTTATTATTTTAATTATACTTTTTATTTCTGAATATTCATTTAAATAATATTTTATAAATTCATTTTGTTTATTTGGAATTTGTTTTTTATTTTGTTTTTTTGTTATTATTTGAAATGATATATCAATATTTAAAATATTTAATTCTGAAATATTATATTGATATGTAAGATATTCATTACTTTTTTTAAAATTATCTATTATTTTTTTTAAATCTTCTTTTTCTTTTATAAAATTTTCATAATTAACACTTAATTTTAATATAGGAATATTCGCAGTTGGTATTGGATTAACTTTTTCATATATATTTAAATTTGAAAAATATTGAAATAATTTATTTATTATTTCAGTTGGTGAAATTGATTGATATGATGTTAAAAAATATAAATCAATATCACTACTTTCAATATTTAAACTTGATTTAAATGAACCATATAAATCTAAAGTATATTTAAAATTTTCATTTTTTAATACTTCATTTATTTGATTTTTTATTTTTGTAATTATATATTCTTTTAATGGTTGATATGTTAATAAAATATTTTGAGTTTTATTTATATTTGACATTATATCAATATCTAATTTTTGAATAAATGGTATTTTATTTTGATTATTTTGTTTTTGGTTATTTGTTGTTGAAAATAAAAAGAAATTATTCTTTTTTTTTTTTGCTATTTTTGCATTTTTTTTATTTTTATCTTCTGAAATGAAAATTGAATTACTAATAATAGAATTTAATATTTCAGATATTATATTTTTTGATTCAGTATGATTTATTATAATATTATTTTCTGAATTTAAATGAATATACATTTCTTGTCCCATAAATTGACTTTTTGAATCTTTAATAAATATTTTTTCATTATTATTATTTATATTATTCATATTATTAATATCATTTTTTTTTTCTATAATAAAAGAATATTTTTCTTTATTATCATTATTATTATTAATTTCCTTATTTTCTTCTTTTTTCTTTTTTTTTTTCTTTTTCTTTTTTCCATTATTTTCATTATTAAATTCATTAATTAATTCTTCATATAAATCATCAGCAATTTCTTTTCCATAATTATATTTTAAATTATCTAATATTTTTCTAAGGAAAAAATCTTCAAGAGTAAAAATTTGATTTAATTTTAAAAACATAATATGTTCAACAAATCTTTCAATATTAATAATATTAGAAAATTTTTTTTTTATATTATCAACTAAACTATCATAATTTAAACTATTATTCCAAAAAGCAGTTTCAATATAAAAAGTATTATCTAATTTATATGTTTTATTTTTTGTAAATTGTTCAAAAATAGGAGTATAAAAAATTTGAGCAATAATATTTTCAACATCTAAAAATTGAAATAAATCAATATTATTTTTTTTATTTAAATAATTAACTAAATCATCTTTTAATTTAATTAAATTTTCAATTTCTAAAGAATCAATATTAGAATTAATAATATCATTATCATAATTATATATAATATATTTAACAGAAATAACTTGTTCAAAAAAACTTAAAAAAATTTCAGCAACAGTAAAACAAATATTTAAATCATCAGGTTGTTTTATCCAATTTGGAATATCAATAACAAATTCTTCTTTATTTGAATTTTTATTAATTTTATAACTTTTAACATCTAAAATACAATTAAAACATTTATCATCAGAAATATTAGTAAAATATTTTTTAAACATATTTTCATCATTTAATATTTCATCACTTAAAGTAAAAAAAGGATAATAATCTTTATAAATATTATCTTTATTTAAATCTTTAATTTTTATATTATTTGGATAATAAAATATAATTGTTCTTAAAAAATGAAATTCTTCATTTTCATCATAATTTGATAATACTTCATAATTTTCACTTGCTAAAGCAAAATAATTTATAAAATGATTAATATCTTTTTCGAATAAACTTGTAAAGGGATTTTGTTTTTTTTCTAAATGAGAAATAAAAGGAATTTTTTGTTCATTTATTTTTATTATAAAACGTAAATCTTTTTTTGATAATTGATGATAAAATAATTGATGTAACATTATAATTGCCCATTTATTTTCTATACAACATATATTTTTTCTTTTTTCTAAAGATAATGAAAATAACCATTTTGTTATTTTTTCAATATTAAAATTATTTGGAGAACATTTTTTTTTACTTGTTATATAATGTTTTATTATTGTTTTGTATTTTGTAATTGTTTCATTATTTATTTCTGTTGTTTTTTGATATTTTAATGGAATAATCATTTTAAGATAAAAATGAAAATTTATATAATATGTATTATTTGAATTAAAAAATAATTTTTTTTTATGATAAAAATATAATTTATTATTAATTATTCAAAGATGAATAAAATTAAAATTAAATTTAAAAATAAATGTTAAATTTCCAAGATGATAAATTAAAATGTAGTTACACACCACTTTTAACTGAGTTTAATAAAAGTTCTATTTCAAATAATTTAAACTATTCTTCAAGTTTAAAAAATACAGAACAAGAACAAAATTATAATTCATTTTTAAGTATAAATAATTCAAATTTAAATAATGAAAATATAAATAAACAAAATTATACAAATGAAGAAAATTTATATTCAGAAAGAATAAGTAATTCAAAAATAAATTTAAGTGATTCTGAAATTTTATTTAAAAAAATAAATGATATTAAAAGTACTAATAAAAAATTTACAAATGAAGATTTTGTAACTCCAAAAAAAAATAAAGAAAAAATACAATATATTCCAGATGTGTTTAATTTATCTTCTAATAATAGTAAAAATATTAATATTAGTAATTTAAATATTAAAATTTCTATTGGAAATATACAACAAAATTTATTAAATAGTTTAAATAAAGTTATTAATGAAAAACCAAAAGAAATTGATTTAAAAAAAGAAATAGAAAAAAATTTAAATAATTATTTTCAAAAGAAAATTTTATCTGAAAAAACTATTCAAAAAAATAAAAAAAGTTTCTCACAACAAAATAATAAATCTAAATCAAATAGTCAGAAAAAATATAAAAATAAAAGTAATAAAAATATATTTAAACCAGATATAATAGGATATAAAGAATTATCTTATTCAAAAAGGAAAAAATTATCAATTTCAAGTAAAAAAAATCCTAAAAAAAAATACTCTTCAATTTTTAATTCAATGAATTCGAAAAAAAAATATAAAGAAATATATTCAGAAAGAAGATTAAATACAGATAAAAATTCATTAAATAAAATACCAAAATTTATTAAAAATAAATCATTAAAAAAAACTTTATCAACAAAATCAAAATTATCAATTAAACAAAATTTAGAAAAATTAAAATATTCAACTTCAACTTTAGAAATAACAAATAATACAAATAATTCAAATGTAAATGTAAAAACAGAATTTAATATAAAAACAGTATCAAATAAATCAAAAAATTTAAAAAAAAATACAATTCCAAAATCAACAAAAAAAAATAAAAATACAATAACACATTATAAAAATAATGATTTTTATGAAAGACATAAAAATGATTCTAATAAATTAAAAAAAAATAAAAGTAATATTAATTTTAAAATAAGATTTTCTTCAGAAAAAAATAAAACTTTAAATTTAACAAATTCAAGTAAAAATAGTTTTAGAGATTTATCTTCAAGAACAAGAACAAATTCAAAAAGAAAATCAAATAAATTTTTAACTGAAGAAGAAATTAAAAATGAATTAAGAATTAAAAATTATAAATTATATCATGATTATTTAACTATTCATAAAGAAAATAATTATATGAAATTAAAAAAAATACATATTAAAAATAATGAAAAAAATGGAGTTAAAGTTTTGAAAAATAATATTAAAAATATTACTGTTGCTCCTATAACTAAAATTACTTTAAAAATGTTTGAAAATAATTTAAAAATGAAAAAAGATAGAGTTTTTAAAAATAATATTTTAGAACAATATAATTATGATTTTACATTTAGACCAAAAAATGAAAATTCTAAATATTAAAAATATTATAATTCAAAAAAAAAAATTATTATTTATAATATTAAAATAAATATAATTATTAAAAAACAAATATAATTATTTTTTTAAAAAAAATAATATTTTAAAGAAAAAAAAATAATATTTTCACCCAAAAAAAAAAAAACTTAAAAAAATGGAAAAAAATCCAGAAGAAAAAACAGAACTTTTAAAAAATGAAATATCAGAATCCTTAAACATAAATGAATATAAATCAAATGATGAACTTTTAAAAGAAATAGAACAACAATTTAAAATATGTGAAGCAATAAAAAAAAGTGAAATTCCTTTAAATAAAACAACAATAGTAAATCCTCGTTTATCTCATTTAGAAAATAAACAAAATATAATAAAAATAGATGAATCAAATTTAGATTTTGTTGATATTGAAATTGATCATGTAAAAAAACCAAAAGATGCAATTTTTGATGATTTTTGTTCAATTTGTAGTAGAAAAATATATTATAATAAATTTGTTTGTATTGTTTGTAAAAATTGTATTTTATGTGAAAATTGTGAAGAAGAACATCCTCATCCAGTAATGAAATGTAAAATAAATAAAATTTCAAGTTTATATGATATTTATGTTTATTTATATAAACATAATAAAATTGTTTCTGAAATGTTAAATAGAAAAAAAAAAAAAAGTTTTTTTGATTTTTTTAATGATAATATTAAAATTAAAATTAGTACTATTAATACTAAATTTACAATGAGAAAAAATAAAAAAATGGAAATTCCAATTTATATTGAAAATTTAACAAATGAAATTATCGAAGCAGGAAAAAATAAATTTTTATTAATAAGTAGAAATTCAAGAGATTTATTTGTAAATAATAAAGAAATTAATCAAATAATAAATAAAAAAGAACAAATTCAAACTTCAATTTTAGTAGAAACAAATGATGTTTGTAAATTATATAATTTTCAATTAGAAATGTATTGTGGTTCTGATATTAAATTAGAATGTAATACTATTGATTTTTCTATTGAAGTAAATGAAGATGAAGAAGAAGAAGAATTAAATGCTTTTTTTGAAGAATATCCTGATATTATGATTTTAAATAAGAAAAATAAGGAAGATATGAAATTTATTATGGAAAAACATATTACTAAAGAACATCCTTATGTTATTGTTCATTTACTTAAAAATAATAATTGGGATAAAGATAAGACTATTAATGAGTTAAATTCTAAAAAGATTGATGATGAAAATAAAGAAAAAGATTTTCAAATTTAAAAATTTTTTAAAAATGATTTTTTTTTTTTATGCTTTTATTTTCTTTTTAAATGGAATTTAGGATAAATAAATATTTTATTATTATTATCTTATGAGAATAATTAGATAAAAAAAATAATTTTTTTTTTGATTTTGAAAAATGTTTATTTATAATGAAAATAATGTATATTACATTAATAATAAATAATAATAACAATTTTTTTATAATTTTTATTTATTTACAAAATAAATTATTCCAAATGATATATATTAAAAAGTTTTTTTAACTAAAAAAAAACTTACGCGGATATTGATATTCTTTTATATACCCAAATAAAACTATATAAAATATTTATAAAATTCCTAAAAAAAATTATTAAAAGTCATTTTCATTTTCTAATATCTCAAATTCTAATTTATAAGAATCATCAAAATTATTAGATGAATCCATTGTACTTAATTTTTTCATTGAGCTTCCATTACTTTTATTTTTATAAAATAAATGTTTAATTTCATTCAAATCACTTTGAAAAGATACATTATTATTAGTATTATTATTTACAATATCAGATATATTTTCATTATCTTTAATTTCGAAACTTAATAATCTTTTTTTTCTTTTTTGAAATATTATATTTGGATTTAATGAAAGTCTATTTTTATTATTATTATTATTTGGTAATTTTAATAATATAAATCCATTATGTTTCTTTTGAAAAGATTCTTCTTCTAATTTTTTAATATCATTATTACTAATAAATTCAACTGATAAATTCTGTAAATTAATATAATGAATTTTTGTCTTTGTATCATTAAAAAATTTCTGTTTTCTATTACTAACTAATTTATATTCAAAATTAATTTTTTCATTTATAAAAATATTATAACAAGGAATTATTCTAGAAATACAATATACACTTCTTAATAAAATATTTAATTTCAAAGGATAATTTTTATTATCAGAAAAGTCAATTTTATCAAATTGAAAAGTCCATTTTTCACATAAAATTTTTTCATTATTTGAAATTAAATAAATTTCAATTATATATAAAACTAATGATGAGTTATTACTAAAATTAGAATTAAATGAATCATCAAAAGACAAAGAAAAAGAATTTTTATTATTATTATCACTATTTGAACTAATATTAAAAGTACTTGAATTAAAATTATTATCTCTAACTTCTAAAATATTAATCAAAGCTTTTTTTATAAATTCATCAAAGGAATTTTTTAAAAGTAAAAATTGGTTATTATTTTTTTTAATAAGTGATGACATTTTTATTATAATAATTTAATAATAAATAATTAATGTCAAATCAATATGAAAACATGTAAAAAAAAATATTTAAATTTATTTTAGTTCATTAATCATTAAAACAAAAATTTGGAAAAAAGATACTGATGATCTTTTTGATTTTGAGGCAGAAGAAATAAAAAAAAAAGAAATTAATATAAATTCTTTTTCCCCAGAAATATTTTTAATAAGTAATAATGAAGAAATATCAATATTAAATTCAATAAAAGATATTCAAATAAAATCAAATGAAAATTATGATTCTAATTTTTTAATATTAAGTGAAATAAATTATATCAATAATTCATTTATAATAAATAATCCAATTCATTCATTTTCATTAAAAGAAATAATAAAAAATAAAACTCAAATAACAAGAACTTGGAAAATTTCTCAAAGAAATAAAGAAACAGAAATTAAAGAAGGTGATATAATAAAATTAGGAAGAGTAAGATTAAAATTTGATAAAATTTGTATTAAAAATAATAATAACTCAAATGAACAAAGTAAAATAAATTTTTTTCCTCAAAGTTCACATATTTTTCATAATAATTTATTTTATAATTTAAATTTATCAAATAATAATATAACAAATGTAAATCAATCATTAAATGATTCAAAAATAAGTAATGAAAAAAATGAAAATGATATTATAAATGAAGACTCAAGTTCAAATCAAAAATATTATTGTAGAATATGTTATAAAAGTGATAGTGATATAGAAAATCCTTTAATTTCTCCTTGTAAATGTTCTGGTTCAATGCAATATATACATTATAAATGTTTAAAACATTTTATTGATATAAAAATGCAAAAAAAAATAGATGAAAATTTTAAATTTTATACTTGGAAAAATTTTGAATGTGAAATTTGTAAATATGAATATCCAAAATATTTAAAATATAAAAATACAATTTATCCTATGGTTGATATAGAAAATGATTATGACTCTTATGCAATTTGTGATTATACTTTATTTGATGATAATAAAAAAAGAACTTTTAGAAAAGGTTTAATTATTTTTAAAATAAATGAAGAAAATGATGAAATTACAGTTGGAAGAACACAAAGTAATAAAATTAAATTAAAAGATATTTCTGTTTCTAGAACTCATTGTTCTATTATTAAAAAAAATAATAGTTTATTCATTTGTGATAAAGGAAGTAAATTTGGTACTTTAATTTATATGAATTGTCCTATTAATTTATATTTAAATCAAATAAATGATAATTTTGAAAATTTAATTTCTGGAAGATTTTGTTTTTCTATTGGTTTAATACAAAATTATAATTTTTTTGAAAAAATGTTTTTTTTCAATTTTAAATGTTGTAAATATAAAAATGTAAATGATAAAGATATTGATGTTGAAAATTTAAAAGAGAGTAATTCGGTTAAATTAAATAATAATGATAGAGAAAATAATTGTTTTGATGATTCTTATGAAGATTATATACTTGAAATTGGTACTATTATTAGAGCAAAAGATGATAATGATGATATGAATAATAATGAAAAAAAATCAAAATAATATTTTACTGAATTTTTTAAAAATGAATAAACTATTATTTTTTTTAATAATAGAACAATGAGTTCTAGAAACAGAAATATCTTTATCATT
>JAJJLH010002503.1:0-19750 GCA_023806865.1 Isotricha sp. YL-2021a | reverse complement strand
TTATTTTAATAATGGATTATACACCAAATGATCCTCAAAAATATTCAAATAATTTTCATTTTAGTAATCTTTTAGACAGTATTATATTTTATTTTATATATTAGAAAGTATAATTTAAATTTTATTGCAGCCTGTAATTTAATTTTTAATGTTTAGTGTGTATATTTTTAAAAATTTATCTTTAGCCTGTAATATAATTATAATTTTAGAAAGTAAGATATAATTATAAAAATAAAAAAGTGTGTAATTAATTAGATATAATTTAAAGAAAGTAAAAATTTAATTAAATTTAGAATGTATGATAATTCAATAAACAATATTAGAAGGGTGTATATTAATTATTTTAAACATTATTAGAAAGAAACACACGAATTTTTCTAAAACAATTATGGAAAAATAATATTAAAATCATAAATATAATTATTTCAATATTTTCAAAATTCTTATAATAAATCCTTTAACATTACAAATTAAAAAATAAAAACTTTATTTATTACAAAATTATCAGAATCCTATATTAACATTTATCTGTAAAAATTACACATTTTTCTTCTGATAACTCATTTCAATTACCTTACTTTGAATATCATCTGAAGATATAAAATTATTGTTTAGTTTTTTGTTAATACCCTCTTCTTTCAGATTTATAGTTTTCAGATATAAATTTTTAGGAGAAGACTGAATATTCAAAAAATCATTTTTTATTTTTTCTACCATTTCCAATTTATTTAAAATTTCTATTAAATTCATTCTTTTATTTATAATTTTAATAATCCATTTTATAATTTCTAAATCTTCCTTTTTCTTAATTGCAAATCCTATTGGTAAAATTGTAAATCTAAATTTTTTATCAATATTTTCTTTTTCTTGTAATTTGTTATTATTATTAGTAAATAAAATTTTATGTTCTTGAATAGGAGATTTTTTATTTATATTTTTTAATAAATAATTATCTGAATTATTTAAAATTGAAGTTTGAGTTGTAATATTTTTCCCATTGAATTGTTTTTTATTTTCTATAAAAAAATCCTTAATTAATTTTTTATAAAATGAATTTTTTGAATTATTACTATTTAAAATTTTAAAAAGAAGAGTAAAACATTTAATAATTCCAGAAATATTTGCCAAATAATCTTGTAATTTAAAATATTTTCTATTATAAACTGAAACTTCTCCTGAATTTCCAATACTTAAAGTAAGAAAAACATTTTTTTCATCTGAATAAAGAAGATTATTTATATCTCTTAAATCAGTATAAAATCTTAAAGAATCAAATTGATGAAAATCTTCTTCTTTAATATCAGTAACAATTAAACCATAATCACTTATGTATCTTACTTTTTTTAAATATAAATATATTTTTTTATACACAGATGATGATATCATAAGTCGTTCTGATTTAATTACTAATTTTTTAAATGAATATTTATCTAAATTATCTATTGAATAATCTATATATATTAAATCTAAAAAAGAATTTACAAGTTTTTCATGTATTGTCTCAGGATAATAACAATTTTCATTTTCCTTTTTTGAACATAATTTAAAATAAAAATTATAAAATGAAAAATTATTAAAATCACCATATACTCCAAATAAAGTTTGATTATTTAATCTTTCTCTAGGACAGAAATAAGTATCTAAATTAGAAATATTAATAAAATAATTTTTAAATTTCCCAAAATGTTTATTTATATCACATTTTTCTAAAATAACATCATCAAAAATTTCAATTGTATTTTCACCAATTTTATTATTAGGTAAACTATAACAAATTTTCATAGTTATATTATAAATTTTTTCTGGATTAATTGCTTTTCTATAATAATCACTTAAACGAACCATAAAAGGTAATTTATTTGAATCATTTATATTTATTAAATTTTCTATTTCTCTTGAATACATAACTGAAACATCTTCTCTTTTTAAAAGCCTTATTATGAAATATATTGTAAAACCAAATGAAAATACAACATATATTATACTTAATAATCCTCCATAAAAAGTTTTATATCTTGTTTCTCCTCTGTCGTTTATTGTTAAATGAGTTGATGATGATAAGAAATCTGAATATGTTATGAGATACTTTAAATTTTTCATTTTGATTTTTTATAATTTTTATTTTAATAATTATTGAATTTTTTATGTTTTTTATTTTATAAATTTTTATTTCGTCTAAATATATCATTATAAAAATAATTTTTTGGGAAAAAATTATTTTTTCTAAAAAAAATTAGGAAAAAATCCAAATATATAATATTTAAAAATAATAATCAAATAAAATATATTTTTCTTTCTTTTTTAAAATAAAAAAATATGATAAATGAAAAAATTGGAAATTTATTTGAAGAATAAAAAACATCAATATCTTCATTTATATTAATCAACAGAACAAAAAAAGAAAAAAGACTTCAAGATTTTTTTGATGAATTATCTTTCAAAGAAATATATAAAGATAATTGATATTTCAAATTTATAATTGAAAAAATCAATATTTATTTAAATGAAAACCAAAATAATGAAAATATTAAATTAGTTACAGAAATATCTGAATTTATTTTAATCAATAAAATAATAAATGAAATTTTAAACAAAATATTTTTTGAATGGAATATCAAATAAAATTTTTATTTTAAGATCAATGATATGGAAGTCTTTAATTTAAATTTTATCATTTTCAACTTTAATAAAATGGAAAGAAAAAAAATGAAAAAAATTTAAAAAGATATAATCAATTAAAAAAAGAAAATTTAATTAATTATCAAAATATTTTAAATCAAGAAGAACAAAAAGTATTTGAAATAAAGAAAAAGATTTAAATTGAACTCAAATCAAATTAATTTTTTAAAAATGAAATCAAAGAAAAATATAAATGAAACTAATTTTGATATTTTAAAAAGAATATTATTTATTTATTCAAAATAACATCCTGAAATAAAATATATTAAAGGAATGAATGAATTTATTTTTATTCTTTATTATATTTTTGAAAAAGATGATAATCCATTTATTATAAATTTTTCTTTTTGAAAATTTAATGGATGAATTTAAAAGTACTATTTGTATAGAAAAAAATTAAAGATTTTGTTTAGTCAATTATTAATTCAAAAAACAATTAATTTTGTTGAAGCGGTGTTTGAAAATTTAGACAGTGAATTATTTAATCATTTTATTGAAGAAAAAATACAAATTGAAATTTTTGTCATAAAATAGTTTTTTGTGATTTTTACTTAAGAATTTAAATTTGATATTTTAATTAATTTATGGGATAGAGTCTTTACAAAAAAAGATAATATTGATATTTATGTTATTTTTAGTTGGCAATATTTATTAAATATAAAGATTTAATAATGAAATTACATTTTATTCAAATTATGAATTTCTTTCAAAATTTTGGATAATACATTGAAATGAAAGATATAAATGATAATATTAATAAAGTAATAAATCTACAAAATAATTATAATTTAAATATCATTAATCTAATAACAATAAATATATAAATAGGATTATAAAAAATATATATATTCTTTATTAAAATAATTAAAATAAAATATAAAAAAATTTGAAAGTTTTAAATTTAAAATTATTAAATTTTTAAAATTATTTATTTTAATAATGGATTATACACCAAATGATCCTCAAAAATATTCAAATAATTTTCATTTTAGAAATCAAAATAAAAACAATGATATCATTCAAAATAATTTAAATGAACAACAAATTAATTATAATAGGCAAATATTTCCTCAAAGGCAATCAGATTTAGTCAATGACAAAGAATTTTTAGAATTAAAACGTAAAAAAATTAAACAACAAGAATTTGAAGAATATCAAAATTTGATAAAAGAAAAGCAAAATTTAGAAAATCCAAAAAGATTTGAAACAATGCCTTCACAATATCCAACATCATATTATCAAAATAATATTTATCCAAATGAAAATATTAATTATAATATGAATAATATACCAACAACAATAAATGATACAATTAACAATAATAATAATATTTATTCAAATGAAAATATAAATTATAATATTCCAAATAGATTAATTAATAATATTAATAATAACATTCCAACAACAATAAATAATAATATTAATAATCATTTTCCTCAAATTAATAATAATGAAAATTTAAATTCAATGAAAGGAATAAAAAATTTATATGAACAAGGAAGAATAAATCAAAGAGGATTAAGTCATGGATATAATATTTTAACTGGTGAAATATATAATCAAAATTTATCAAAAAAAGAAGAAACAAATAATTTAAATCCAAGAAAAGAATATAATCAATTATATACAAATAATTATCAAATTAACAACTATGAAAATTTACCTCCTCGAAAAATAGAAAATATTCAAAATTTACAATATAATT
Source organism: Isotricha sp. YL-2021a (assembly GCA_023806865.1). Lineage (NCBI taxonomy): Eukaryota > Ciliophora > Litostomatea > Vestibuliferida > Isotrichidae > Isotricha > Isotricha sp. YL-2021a. The sequence continues at coordinate 15,366 of JAJJLH010002503.1, read as the reverse complement.
ACCCAATAGGAAATTATGATAATAGAATAAATAATGAAATAAATAAACCATTAACAGAAAATGAATATAAAAATTTTAATAATTACATAGAAAAATTAAATCAAAATAGAAATGAACAATATCAAAATCAATTATATCAAAATAATCCAAATGAAATAAATATAAATAAACAAAATGAAAATACAGAAAATCTCCCTTTATATAAACAATATCCAGCTGGATTTAATCCAAAAAAACATCCAGATATGTTTAATAAAAAACAAATAAATAATTTAAATTCTCAAATTAATAATAATTACAATACTGAAATTAATAATTATAAATATCAAAATCAAAATATTGAAAAAATAAATCAAGATAATAATTTTCAAAATCTTAATATTGAAAATTATAAAGATGATCCTTTTGATAATTCTGCTTTAGCAAAAGCAAGAAGACAAAGAGAATATAAAGAGTCATTAGATGCTCAAATTAATAGAAAAAAAGAATATGATAGAAATGGAGATATTTTATATTCTCAAAATAATATTTATAAAGAGAAAAAAAGACAATATGAAAATATTAAATTTAATCCATATAGTCAAAAAAATTATTCTATTGGAGATAAGTCAAATTTAAGTTCTAATCCAATTACTGGAGAGTATGAAATTGGAGATAGAAGAAGAATGATGAGTGGGAGATTACAAAATAATGGAAATAAAATTATTGGTTAAGTAATTTTTAAAGAAAAAATTAAAGTTTTTTTAACCTTCTATAATAAATATTTTAATTTTTTTATTTATAATCTATACTCAAATTTTTTTAAAATTTTTATTTATAGTAATGTTCTTAAGTAAAAAGAGAAATAATATAAATATTCAAATTTTTTATTTAATGATATAAATCTCATAATTGAAATAATAATACATAAAAATAAAAAAATTCCATATGAAAAACAAATACTAAAAATTGTTCCTATAAATAAATAAAATTGAGTTTTTTGATATAAAGCACAAAATGTAGAAACAAAATAAAATAATCCAAAAGAAATTATTAAATTAATAAATAAGAAAATTCTTATTTTGAATTTTTGAATATCTAAATTCTTTAAAGCAATAAATTTAAAATTTCTATTTCCATGAAATTCATAAATTACTTTGTTTAAAATTATTGAATAATTATTAAATAATAAAATAAATTTGATTAAAAACATATTAAAAAGACTTGAAAAAAAAATTATTTTAGTAAATGAATGTGTTGAAATATTATTATTTATAAACTTTTCTGAAATATAATTTTCACTAAAAAAAAGAACATTAAATGATAAAATAAAAGATATATACAATAAGAAAATAAAAAAATTAATTGATTGAAGTTCAAATAATGAATGTTTATAAATTGCTCTTATAAAAAGAGTTTTTTCCTTAATTAAACTTATTAACATTGAAAAATAACTCCTTGTATCCTTTTTTAAAGAATCATAATATGTAAAATAATCTAAATTTGAAACTAAAGAATTTAAAGAATGATATCTTATTTCATATTCAATTGAATTATTTTCTTTTTGATTTGAAAATATTTTTCTTAATGATGAATCTCCATTTTCATTATCTTTTAATTTGTTTAAAATATTTTTTTCATTAACTTTAATAATTATATTTTTTGATATTTCAATATTTAAAACTTCAACAAGATTATAAAGAGAATTTTCGCTTATATATAAATAATGAAAAATAACAAATATTTGAATAATTATTATTAATAACATAAACCAAAATCCAAATATTTTAACTATGCTTTTTTTAAAAAATAAATTTGAGCATTTTGCAAATTTATAATTAATAAAATATGTTTTATTATCAAATTCAATATTTAATCCATTTGTATTTAATTCAAAAATTTGATTATTTGAGTTTATTTTACATTCACAATTTATTTCATTATCAAATAATTTATAATCACAATTTTTATAACAAATATTTCTAGGAAATATTTTTTTTTTTCTATCTTTTATAGTAATATCATTTCCATTAAATGAATAACTAATACATAAATCATTATAAAAAGGAGAAGAAATATTAAAAATATCATATCCTGAATTTATTAATTTTTCATAATTAGATACATCATATAAATTCACTGTATTTATATTTTTTAAAGTAAAAGATGAACAAAATGATGAATTATATTCAAATCCTTTTGAATTAAAAATATGAAAAGAAAATGTATTAGTTTTTTTATTTTCTATTGTTTCTAAATAAATTTTTTCATTTTCATTTAAAAAATATGTTTCTCTTATTTCTTTTTCACATAATTTAAAATCAAATTTATTTGATATAAAATTAGAATTTATTTTTTCTATTTGAAAAATATAATCTTCATTATATATTATTTCATTTACATGTTCTTCAAAATTGTCAATATCTTCAACATTAATATAATTTATTATTTCTTCTAATGTTTTTTTTGATGAACAATTTCTATTAACATTATAATCTTCACAATAATATGGATATACTTTAAAATTAATTTCTCCTTTAATATTTAAAAAAATATTATCTTTTTCAATTTCAAAATAATATTTTGTATTATAATATTTAAATTTATCTGGTATATATTTAATAACTAAATTATTTTCTTCAATTGAATTTAATCTCCTTAAAGTTTTTTGTTTATATTCCTCTTCTGTATAAATTTTAATTTGAAAAAAATTTGATTCATAATTTTTAGGTAAAATATCTTTTATAATTTCATAAATATCAATTAAAGAATTATAATTTATAATTTTATCAATTTTAAAATTATATACTTGATTGCATAAATCTTCATTTATTTTTTCATATGGAACAACCTGTGTATTATATAACTCTTTAATTTCACCTTTTTGATCTTCATTAATAATAAGAACAAAATACTTATCATTACCATAAAATTTTTTTAAAATTGAATCACATTTTGGATTGTCATGAGAATTTACTTCAATTGATGTTAAATTATATAAAGAATTAATAATATATTCTTCTAAATGAATATCATAACCTGTTTCATCATTTAAAATATAATTTTTAATAAAATCTAAATTATAATTTGTAATACATTTTTTTTCATTAATTGTTGAATTTTTTTTGTAACAATATAATGGAAATACACTAATAATAATATTTCCTTTCATTTCATAACTCATTTGATTATTATGTAAAAGTTCAAATGAAAAAGAAAAAGAATAATATCCCCTAGAAGGATGATAAAAATATTTTCTTGATTTAGTCCTTATAATTTCATTTTCAGCATTAATTTGATTTATAGTATTTGTTGAAAAATTTTCTTCTTCTATTATTCCTTTAAAATCACTTGTAAAAGTTAAGGTAAAATAATCATATATATTACTATCAATTAATTTTGGTGAAATTAAATCATTTAAATTAAATTCAAAAACATCTATATCATTAATTTGATATTTTATATTAGAAATGTTATGATATATACAATAATCTACATTTAACTTTGTATGATTATTTGGATCACCATTATAAATTTCATAATAAATTTCATTATTATCTTCAATTTGAATAATAATAATATTTTGAATATTATTATCAATTGTTGAATAAACATCTTTACAATTTCTTAATGGAAATTTACTATCTGAATATGTTTGAATATTGAGGCTATTATTATCAAAAATATCAACTATAAAACCATTTCCAATAATCCTTTCATCAACATGTTCATGTAAATCTATAATTGTAGTTTGAATTTCATTTTTAATTCCATTTAATGAATAAGTAGTCCAACAAGTCCTATTTTCATATTTATGACTAATATCACAATAAAAAGGATAAATATCATATATAAATGTTCCTAGTAATTCATCTTCATAAGGGAAATATAATGAACCATATGCATATTGAAATTTTAATATTTGACTATAATAAATTCCATCTCTTACAAAAGTTATTATATCTTTCATATCATATAAATCTAATTTCTTATAATTATCTCCTTTTTCTTTAAATTCTAGTTTTCCTCTTAATGACTCATAAGTTATAGTATTATTCATTATTTCATTTGGTTCTTCTTCTTCTTCAACTTTTCCATATTTAAGAAAATAATGTGAAAAGTTTATATCATTTGTTTTATTCATTGTATGTTTAGTTATTTTACTAATTATTGAATAATTTTGACAATATTTTTTGTAGTCTAGAATCTCTCTATTATCTTTAATTATTATACTATTACTAGTATCGTTTAGATTATGAAATATTACAAAATATTTTATTGGACTATATTTTTGATGTAAAACTTTTGGACAAAATTCTGTTAAATATTCATTATGAGGAAATTTAAATATATTAAAATCCATTTGATAAATATAATAATGGTTGTTTGTTTTATCAATTATAGTAGAACCAAAATGTGATTCTAATGGATATAATTCATGTTGAATATGATTTCTAATAATATCTTCTATTGTTTTGCTAGAATTACAATATTTTAAATAAAATTCACAATTAATATTACAAAAACAAGGACAAACTTCAAAAGTAACTTTGATTGTGATAGGACAATGATAATTGTAGTAAATACCAAAAAAATCAGTGTAGGTATAATATCCAGTATGGGTAAACATATAATTGTTTGTAAAAAATGTGATATTTGATGTACCATTACTTTCATCACTCCTTCCATAATTTATATTAATAATATTATTATCTATATAATGATTTGAATGAAGAAAAGTAATATCTGCAATATAATTTGGATTATTAGAATTTCCACATAAAAATTCACGATTTGAATTTTCACATATTTTTTGGGATAAAATATACTTTTTTTGACTAATTCCATTTAAATTACAATGTAAATTATTAACATTTGAAGTTTCATGAATAGGATTAATAGAGTTAAAATCTAATATATTGTAATTATTGTTTATTTCCACACATTTACAGTCATCATGATGAATATTATAATATTCATCTCTCCATTCAGTATAATGATGCTCGTAATATTGATATGCTATTTTTAAAAAATAATTACTATGATATACTTTTGAAAGTGTATATACATAATTATCACATTTTTTATAAAATATCAACCCATTGAATATTTGAATTAAAAAAAATAGTAAAATAAAATTTTGTAAAAAATTCATTTTTCTAGTCGATTTAATTTATAATATATTATTTATTTTGGTAAAAAATAAAATATATAAAAAAATAATTGTAGAAAAATATTTAAAAAAATTATTTACTTTAGCTTCTAATATTTTTTCAATTGTTTTCTGATTAATATTTTTTTTAACTTCATTTTTGTATATTCCCATCAAAATTAAATCAATTTGTTTTTTAAATTCTCTATTTTTTTATTTCATATTTTTTTTCTAAAAATAAAACTTTTATGTTACATTTCACCTCTAGTTTCTCATTTTTTTAATCTCATTTAAAATAACAATTTTATCATGATAATATTTTTCAAATTCCATCATTAATTATTCTTTTATAATCATTTTTTAATTTTCTTAATTTTTTTATTAATAATTTCTTCAATTTTTTCCTTTTTCAAATTAAAAACTTTACTAAATATTTCTTTATATAATTTTAAATGTTTTGATGATTTTTTCATTTCTAATATTTTTCTATTTTCAATATCTTTATCATATATTTTTTGTCTTATTATTGTTGATGATTTGAGTAATTATTTTTAATACTTGATTTTAAAAATTTATTTCTCTTTTGATTTATTTGTATAATAATTTTTAGTTCTTATAATTCTTTTTTAAACTTATGAATAAAATCTCTTGTTAATAAATCATATGGTGCTGGAATTTTATTTTGGTCTTTCATCTTTTAGATTAATTTTTTTATTTTTTATTATAATTGAATATTTTGTTATTTTTTTCATTTTTTTTTTATTACTTATTAAATTTCCTATTATTGCTATATAAAATTTATTGAAAACAAGTCACCTTCTCTTTCTAATTTTGAAGGACACCCTAAATAATTTAAAATGTTTGTTGAAATTTGTAAAGTATTATCTTCAGGAATTGCAATTATTTTTGTATTTTATTTATTTTTATGTTTTTTTAAAATAATTTTTTTAAATTTTATTATATAAAATTTATTAAATATATAAGTTAATATTTGTTCAGTTATTACAATTAATTAATAACTTTGTCTTCAAGTAATAAATAAATTGAATTTTTTGTTGGTTGAAGTTCTAATTTTGATTTATTTTTTTGAAATAAAAAAATAATTAAAAATAAAATAATTATAAATATTATAAAACCTAAAACTTTATAAAATAAAAATGATGTTTTAAAAATATAATAATAGTCTATTTTTATTTCTGATTTATTATGATATAAAACAATATAATAATTTAATTTATTATTATTTTTTTTTGGTTTTTGAAATTTAATTGTTTTATAATTTGAATTATTTATTTCTATACAATATGAAACGTTTTGTGGAGAATATATATATTCTTTTTCAATAAAATCTTCATAGAAACAAATTTTAATTAAATATTTTTTTATATTCTTAAAATTTAAGTATATATAAGGAAAATTTGAATTATATAAAATTACAGTATAATTTTTCTTTAATAATGTATTATATGTTTCTCCTTCAATAAATTGGTATTCTGATTGGTTTAAAGCAAATTTTAATAAAACATATATATCTCCTTCATTTTTATTTATTAAATTAAAATTAATTTTTTCAAAAGTTTCATTTATGTATCTTTCTTTAATTAATTGATTAAAATTATTATTTGAAATATTTATTCCTTTATTATTTAAAGGGTTTTGAATGATTTCAATTATATAATTAGTTTTAGATGAACTATCAATTATAATATTTTTACTCGAAAGTGATGATATTTGTATTAAATAAGATTCTCCATTTTTATTTTTAAATATATTATTTTCACTTTTGATTAAATAATTTATGTATAATGATGAATTCTCATTTGTTTTTATTAATATAATATTTTTAGAATAAATATTTTGAGGATAATTTAATATATATTCTTTATTATCATCTAAGATATAATTTAAATCAGTAGAAAATTTTTTAAAATAAATATAAACATTTCCATATATAATTTTTGGATATAAAATAAATTTTAAATCATGCTTTTCATTATCATAATCTTGAAAAAGAAAAAATCTATTAGAATTATTATCTAAATCAATTCTTTCAATAAAATTTGTTTGATCAATAATATAATATAATACTTTAGTTTCTTTAGTTAAAAATCTTAAAGAACATTTATTTATATTTACTCTATTATTATTATCAATTAAAATTGAATTATACATTTTATAAGGATAAAAAAATAATTGCTTATTTAAATTAGGAACTTTTTTATTTTCATAACTATCAATTTTAATTACCTCAGTTTCTGTTGAACTTATCAAAAAAGGAATTAAATTATTTTTTGTATTGAATTTTTTTGTTTCATTTGTAATTAAACTAATATCAAAATCTGAAGTTAATTGTACTTTATTTAAATTTCTATGTAATTTCAAATTATTATATATAGGGATATTATTTTTTCCAATTATTTCAATTATTATAATTAAAAAATCAGTTTGAGAAAATTTATGATTATCATTCTCATATTTGAATTTATTATTTTCAATATTAAATTCTTTATAACTTATTATATCAAAATTAAAATTATTTTCTATATCATTTATACTAAGATTATTAAAAATTTTATAATATATTTTATAATTGTAATCATTTGGTAATTTTTCTAATTCATATTCAATAATTTCTCTTTCAAAAATATTATTCATTGGTTGATAAAAAGGAAATTTTCCATTAAAAATAAAATTAATATCTTTATTATATCCAAGATTTAAATCTTGTATAAATTCTTTTTTAAAGTCAAATAAATATTGATAAAAAAAAGAAATCTGATATTCATTAATAGTTGTAAATTTAATTTTATAATTTGAGTCTGGCTTTAATGTATAATAATAATCCCATTTATCAGAATTTAAACTTTCTATTAGTTCTTCACCCTTATAAAATTTAATATTTAAATGTATTTCTATTTTAATTTGTAAATGCATTTTTATTTCATAATCACTTTCTGTATTTATATTAAAAATTAGTTTGTTAAATGTTTGTTTATTGTTTAAAGAATAAATTAGGTCTTTTGGTATTATTTGGATTTCATTTAATATGATTTTTTTTATTATTTGGAATATAAATATTAAAAGAAATAAGTTTTTTTCCATTTTAAAAAATAAAAATTATTTTTAAAAATAAATATATAAATTATTATAATTATTAAAAGTTAAAATATTTTTTAGTTCATAGGAAAATTTAGACTTATATTATAATTTTTTATTTCATTATTATATATATTCAAATAGATTATAGTTTATATTTTTATTTGTTTGTTAAACAAAATTAATTTAAAAAATCATTATTTAATTATTTAAATAATTAATTATTTTTGAATTCCAAAATTTCAACTTCATTCAAAAAATAAATAAATTATAATATTTACAAAGGATTTAAAAAACTAAAGATTTATAGAATTAAAATTATTTAATAAAAAAAAACCTTTAAAAAAAATATAAATGTTTTTTTATATTTTTTTATCATAAATATAATTCTTTTATCTATAGAAATTCACTAATCAAAAGTTTTATATATATCAGATTATATAAATAAATCAACAAAAATTAGATTATATAATATAAAACCAAAAAATTCATATCCTTCAAGTTATGATGAAACATTAAAAATAGCAGAAAATGAACAAAATACAAATGCAAGACCAGAAATAGATAATCCATTAAAAGATATTTCAAATTATGATATAATTTTATTAGGATATCCTTTATGGTATGGTCATTTACCTAATATTGTAATTACTCAATTAGAATTATTAGATTTAGAAAATAAAGAAATTTATCCTTTTAATACTCATGGAAGTTCTGGTATTTCAAATAGTGTAAATGATATTAAAAAATATGCAAGTGATGCAAATGTACATAATGGTTTTCCTATTAAAGGAAGTGATGCTAAAAGTGGTAATAGTAATGTTAAAACTCAAGTTAATGATTGGTTAAAGAATATTGGAATTAATATTGTTGAAGATGATCCTGAAGAAAATATTATAAATGATGATTCTGAGGATAAAAATGATGATCCTAAAGAAAATATTTTAAATGATGATTCAAGTAATGATAACTCTAATGAAATTATTTTAGATATTTATGATGATTCATCTTATTTGTACTTAAATAATTTATTTCTAATTCTTTTATTAATTATTGATTAAAATTTATTATTTTTACTGAAATAAAAAAATAAATCAAAATAAATTAAAACTTATTTTTAAATATTAAACAATAATTTAAAAAATAATTTATTATTTATTTTCTTCAAATTTTTTTACACTTTGTTTTAAATTTTCAATTATATGACTCATATTTTTAAAATCACTTTTTAAAGATTTTACTTCATTTTCTAAATCATTTACTCTAGTTCCAATTGCTATATTTTGATCAAACAATTGTTGAATTAATTCTTTAGATTGAATATTTTTTAAAGGAATTATCATATTAATTTCAGAATTATCTAAATGAACCATTGGAATTAATTTTATATTTAAAGTATTATTATCATTTGTAATTTCATAATTTTCTTTATCAAAAATTGCAATAATATTATTATATAATTCATCAATATTTTCAAAAAGTTTAAAGTAACGACTTTTACTTTTAAAAAAATCAAGAGAATATGAATCTTCATATTGTGCGTTTATAAGAGAATCATTTTGATCAAAACAAAATGTTATTTTATCTTTTCCTTTTGTTATTGTTAATTCATATATTTTTGAAGATATTGTTAGTAAATATATTTTTTTTTCTTGTTTAAAACTTAATTTTTTTTGTGGAGTTGGAATTTTTTCCATTTTAAAATAATGAAATAATTAATATTTTAATTTGTTTATGTTCTTTTTAAGATTAAATTTAAATTATTTTATATTTTATAATAAATAAATTAAATCAGTAAAATAAGTATCATTATATATAGGAATCAATAAATAAAAAAATTTATTTCTTTTTCAAATAATTAAAAAATAACTTTTTTTTATTAATAAAAAAAATTATTTCAATTTTTTTAATGAATTCTATAATATTTTTATCACTATCATCATTTTCATTATTATTAGCTTTTTTTTGGGGAATTAAATTAATTTTTTTTTCTTTCTTTTTTCCTTTATTAATTAATTTCTTTTTCTCAATAACTTTATTTGAACTTTCAGGACTTTTATTTAGAGAAATATTTTTAGTTTTAGAAGTAGATTTTCTTTTTTTTATTTCTGAATGTGTTCTTCTTAATTTAAATAAATTTGCTTTCAAATTCCATTTTTTTAAAACATTTCTTAATATCATACTAATTTTCCTATTTTTTTTATACAAAATATGTTCTAATTTCAAAGTTATTAATTCATTATTTGTTAATTGAATTGATTTTAATAAATTTTCACTTACTAATGGCATTTGATTTTCATTAATATTTATATTTTGAATATTTGAATTAATATTTAAACATGTTATTGATTTTAATTTAGATTCTTTTAATTTTCTTCCCTTTAATCTCATTAATCTTATTATTCCTGCTTTGTAAAATTTATAAAAATGAATTCTTAAAGTTTCTTTTTTTTCTTTTTCTTTATTTACTAAAAATTTTCTTAAATTCCTTGCTTTTTCTAATCTATTTGTTAAATTATTTTTTTCAATTTCTTCATTATTTACTTCAATTGTTTTCTCTTCTTTCTTTATATCTTTTTTTCTTTCATTATCTTTGTCTTCTTTATTTATTTGTTCTTCTTTTTTTTCTTCTTCATTATTATTTTCAATAATTGTAGAAATAATTATATTAGAATTTAGTGAATTGCTATAATTTGATATTTGTGAATTAATAATATTAGAATTATTAATATTATTTATATTAGAATTTCCAATTGTTGAATTTAAAATATTAGAATTTGGATTTATTGAATTTACTATTGTTTGGCAATCAATTGTTGAATTTGAAATAATTGAATTTAAAGATGAAGAATTTTTTTTATAAACTAATTCTTTATAAATACCTCTATAATAGAATTTAATAAAACATTTATGTAAAAATTCCTTTTCTTTTCTAATTTTTTTAAAAATAATTTTCTTGATAATATTATTTTTCTTTTCATATTCCTCATTATTAATAATTTGAATATTATCATCATCATCATTAAAATTAATATTAATATTAATATTATTATAATTTATTTTTTCATTTATTTCATCTTTATCATTATCATTTATAAAAGAATCATTTTTTTTTTCTTTAGTTAAAGTATTATGTTCAAATATTAGTGATTTTCTAATATCAATTTCTTTATCTTTTTTCATATGATTATATAATCCATTAAAATAAAATTTTCTGAATTGTTGATTTATAATATAATTAATAGACCTTATTTTACCAAATACTAAAAATCTTAATAATTTTTTTTTTTTTATTTCATCATCTTTTTCTTCATTTTCAATTTTATTTAAAAATTCTTTTTTTTGTTCTTTTCTCAAATATAAATTTTCTCTCATAATTCCATTAAATAAAAATTTTTTAAATTCTTCTTTCATGAATAAAAAAAAATAATTATCTTTATTTCTAAAATATTTCAAAAGTATTTTTTGTCTTTTATTAATTAGTTCTTTTTTCTTATTATCATTTTCAATAATATTAATCCATTTTGACAAATATTTTTTTAAAATTGTTTGATGAATTTTTTCTTTTTTCCAAAAAAATTGTTTCAAATGAATATTTTTTAATTTATTAATATTATTTACAGAGTCAAAAGAAGAATTTAATAAATCTTCATTTTTTTGTAATTTTATATGATTATCTTGATTATAATTATCTAAATAAGTAATTTTTTCTAGTGATTTATTTAAGTCACTACTTAAAATATTATTTTGCTCTTTTAATTGTTGATTTTCTAAATTTATTTCTTTTATATTATCATATCTTATATTATTTAATGTTCTTAATTGTTTATTTTCTTCTTTTAACATACTTAATACTAATTCATATCTTTTTAATTGTTCATGAACATTTATTTCTGATAATTCATTTTTTAATTTTATTGTTTCATTAATTAAACTCTTTTTTTGGATTGAAAATCTTTCAATTTTTTTACTAGATATAGATGCTTTTTTCCTATAAATTGGTTTTTCATTAATATTATTTATTTTTTTAGTTTTAATTTTTATTAATATTTCAAAAATATTTTTTTTTATATGAGAATTTATAATATTATTTGCAATATTTATGTTATTTTTTAATTTTATTCTATTATAAAATATTTTTCTTCCTAAATAACCACGAAATATTTTTTGAATTTTTTTTGCGTTTATATTATAAATTTTAGACTCTCTTTCTTTAAATAAACTAGAATTATTTTTCCTAAAGTTTATAAGCTGATTATTATTACAATTAGAAATATTTTTATTAATATTATTTGTATTATAATTAATAAAATTTTTTTTTTTATATGCAGGTGATTGTGATTTTGGAGAATATAAAACAAAAGTATTTTGAATATTTGAATTATCTAAATTTAAATTTTGGTTTAAAGTCAAATCATTAATATTAATATTATGTTCTAACATACTATAATTTCCATCAACAAAATTTATATATTCAGTATTATTATTATTAAAATTCATATTTATTTTTACTTTTTTGTAAGGAATATTTTTATTTATTTTTTCAATTTGATTAAAATTTGTTGGCTTATCTAAATTTAAATGTACATCAGGAGAATTTTCCTTATTTACATATGCTATAGTATTTCTATTATATGTAAAAGGGATTTTTTTTTCTGTTATATGATATGGATTTAAATTTCTTTCTGATAAATTATAAGTTTTTTCTGTATTTATTTTGTTTGGAGTATTTAAATTAATCTTATTATATTCAGACTTATTTTGATTATATAATGATAAATTTTTATTTTCTTTCATTGGTGAGTTATTATATATATTATATTCTGAATGTTTATTTTGTTGTGTGTAAATTGGTTCTAAATTTTTTTCTGTGATTGGAGAATATCTTGATATATTTTTTTTAGTTCTTATATTATTTTGAAAATTAGGATTTGAAATTTGTTTTGAGAATTCTAAATTAATTGTTTTTTCATGATTTTGATTATTCGAAAACCTATTATTCTGATTTTGAATCATATTTTTTATAAATAATTTTTAAATTTTTGAATAATATATATTATTTTTTTCATATATTTGGAGAATAAAAAATAAAATATAATGAAATATAATTTGGATAAAATAATATTTTATTTATTCAACATTTATTTTATTTAAAAAATAAAATTAATAAAAATTAAAACTCTAAAATAATCTTTAAAAAAGACATTTAAAAAAAATAAATTATAATGGAAATAAATACCCAAACACCACTAATCACAAAAAAAGTAATAGAAACAGAAAAAGAAAATAAATCTCAACAATCAATACCAAAAAAAAATATTCCAATATTCCATTATTTAATCTTAATTATATTTTATTTCATATTCTTTACAATAATATATGGAATAACAAAAATATATATTTTTAACAAGGATCAAAAATCATTTTTTAAAATACCAATATCAATAATTTTTTATTTTTCATCATTAATGATATTTATATGTCATTATAAATCAATCACTACTAATAATTCAATTAATTATTCAAATATTAATAATAATATTTTAAATAATCATTGTAATAAATGTAAAATTGATAGACCACAAAGAGCACATCATTGTAGAATTTGTGGAATTTGTAATTTAAAAATGGATCATCATTGCCCTTGGATTTTGAATTGTGTAGGAGAAAAAAATGAAAAATTTTTTTTTTTATTTTTAATTTATTCAATTATTGGTTGTTTAATTTCATGTATTTTAACTTTTGATTATTTTTTAAATAATTTCAATCAAAGTAGAAATTTTTTTAATCAAAATCATATTCATATAACTTTTTTACAAATTTTATTTAGGAATTTTAATAATTCATTACCTGTTATTACTTTTTGTTTTTCTTTTGTTTTTGGTTTAAGTGTTTTTATTATTCTTTATATAAATTTTATTCATATTAAAATTGGTTTAACTACTATTGAAATGGAAATTTATGGTAAAAATTTTTATGATTGTCCTTATTATAATAATAATTGGAAAGAAAATTTAATTAAATTATTTGGTAATGAACCTTTAAAAATGTTTTTACCTTTTGAAAAAAGTATTAATCAAATTGATCTATTAGAAAATGATTATATTGCTTTAAAATAAATATTTAATATTATTTATATTAACAATAAAAAACACTCAATTTATTTATTTAAAAATTATTGTTTCTTTTTCAAATTGATGATAAAATAATAATAGATGAATGCTTTAACAAATATAAACAAAAAAAATTTTAATTATTATTTTTAATATTCAATATATGAATTAAATAATTTTATTTAATACTTTATAAATCTTTTGAATTTAATTTAAATATTTTAAATCTCTCTTTCAAAAAATAAAAAAAATATTTTTAAATTCCTTTCTTGGAAAATAGATACAAAATTTTTATTTTTTAAATTATAAATTAATAATGACTAATATAATAGAATTCAGAGTTAATCATTCAGTTTATCAAATAAGCAATGATATTATAAAATAGTGAAGAACGATCATCTTTTTTCTCATAATTAATATATAAAATTTTAGAAAGGAAATTTGTGATATAAGGGATGATATAAATATTCATTTAATATAAAATTTTTGAAGTATAAATTTTAAAATTCACCCAAACCTTACACAAATAGAAAAAAATAAAAATGCATGAAAAGTAATTAATTTTATTCATTTTTGAAAAAATAACTATAATGAAGGCCAGAGAAATGATTTGTTTTTTAAAAAATTACTTAATGTATATATAGAAAAAAAAGATATCGAAATAAATATAATTAGAGGAATTAAAAAAGAATTCATTGATGATACATCAAAATATTTGATTGAAATTTTTTTCTCATCAATTTAAAATGAATATATAATAATCCACATAAATAAAAAAAATCAAAAATTAATTAAAATATTAAATAATAATAAAAACATTACAATTTTAGAAAAATATAATTATTTTTTTGTTAATGAACTTTTATATTTAAAAAAATAAATATAAATTTTTATGAAAAAATTGGAATTATTTAAAATAAAATTTTTATAAAAATTTTTTTAATATTTCTAAATCCAATTAAGAGTCAAGAAATATAATTTAACTTATAAACAATTTTCAAAAGGGAGTTTTAAAATTTAAATTAA
>JAJJLH010002502.1:0-19791 GCA_023806865.1 Isotricha sp. YL-2021a | reverse complement strand
ATATAAAAATTGAATCATATAATATTGAAAGTAAATATTATATTAAATATAAATAATAATTTAATTGCTATCATCATTTAATTATATATTTATTTTTAATAATATTAAACTTATTAATTCTTTTAAATATATATTTTTATTTTTTCATATCTAAAAGATAATTTTTATGAAAATAACTTGTATTGCTATTTCCATAATCAATAGTGTTTCTATTCATATTTCCATAAAGATAAATATTAGGGAATTTAATATATTTTTTCAAAGTATAACTTTTGGTCATTTTATTTATATCTTTATCAAGATTTTTACTAACTTTTCTTAAATAAGAATGAGTATTTTCCAAATTATATTTAATCTTATCATTTTCAATAAAATCATTAATTCCAATCATACTTTCAGGTACATTTTTTATATATCCATTTTTTAATTTTTTATAATAATTAATTGGATGAAGAATTTTTTCACTTCTAGCAACATCAATCAATTGATCAATTATATTTTTTTTTTTTAAAACTTTTTTTTCTCTATCAATTTTTCCTCCAATAAAATCAATTGTATTTTTAAATTTTGATCTTAATTCAGTAATAGAATTTTTCTTTTTTTGTTCTAAAACTTGTTTTCTAGCAGAATTTCTTCTAAATTGATGCAAAAGTAAACTATTAATATTTTTTTGTGTCAAACTTTTATCATATTTTAAATCTTTTATATCTTTTTGAGTTTGTTTAAATTTATTTCTTAAATTTTCTTCTTCTTCTCTTCTTCTTATTAATTCCTTTTCTTTTTTTATTCTATCATTTTTTTCTTTTTCTATTTCAAAATCTGTTAATTTTATTATAAAATCTTCTATTTCGTTAATTGAGTTTTTTTTAACTTTTTTTATTACAGTATTATTTTCATTATTTTTATTATCTAAAAGATAAGATTTTGTTTCACTTGAACTTTCTTTACTAATCATTGAGTTTAATATATTACTAAATCCTATTTTATTATCTTTTTTTATATTATCCTCTTCATTAAATATACCAAGTGCTTGATTTATATTTTTTTTATTTATTTTCTTTATTTTATTTATATAATAAAATAATTGATTTTTAATATCATCATCTAAAGGAAAATAATTTGGATAAAAATAACAACTATTATATATATTATATTTTATTAATAATGCACCTAATAATCTATCATAAAATTGAATAAGAGTTTCATTTGGATTATCAAATAAATTTATTTCAATAAAATTAACAAAAAGTCTACATTTGAAATTATTAATTAACTTATTTATTTTAAATAAATCATAATAAGTTGATAATTTTTCATTTTCTGTATCATCTTCCTGCTTAGATAATGATTTTGGAATATATGGATTTGCATATTTTGTATATATATATCTATAAATTTTTTTTCTTATTTTTATAAAATATGGTTCCTTTGAATTACTTGATTTTTTTTTAGTTTTATTTTTAACGTCTCTTCTTCTCAAATTATTCATTTTTATAAAATATTTTTTATTACCTTATCAAAAAGTAAATTATTATAAAAAATAACAATTATTAAAATAATATTATTAAATTTATTTTATATATTATAATCAAAATAAAAACCATTTATTTTAACATTTGGCTTTTTTAAGTGAAAAGCTTCTATCTTTTTAATATCTTCTTGATTATAATTTTTATTTTTTTCTTTTTCATCCCAAGGAATGATACTAATTTCTTTAATTATATCATTATTTAAAAAAAAATTTAAAACTCCTCCAATTGATAAATTTTTATTTTGATTAAAAGAATAACATTCAATAGTTTGATTTTCATATATTCCTTTAAAAAGAGGCATATAATTTTGCATATCAATTTCCATTCCATCAAGATTTATTTTTTTAATTGAAGTATTATTTTTTATCATTAAACCAAGTATGCTATTCTGAGATTCATGATTTACTGAATTAAATCCTAAATCAATATTATTTATAGTACAATTAGTTATTATTAAACCATCTTTTATTGATTTTAAATCTTCTAAATTTAAATTGATTTTTCTAATATATAAATTTATTAATTTTGAATTTATAATTATTTTCTTTAAAATTGAACCTGAATTTGCTAAATTACAAAAAGATAAATTTAATGTACTTAAATTAGGATGATTAATAATTCCTTTTGATAATTTTTTTAAACCATAAGAAGTAATTTCAGTATTATTTAAATAAATTCTTTTTAAAGTTTTATTCTCACTTATAATAATTGATAATTTTTTCATTATACTATCATTAATTCTATTATAACTTAAATCTAAATAACGAATTCTTTTCATATGTAAAGAAGGTAAAATTATATTTAATCCTTTATTAGTTAAATGAGAATTACTAAAACTAATCCATCTTATTGAAAAATTATCTAATAATAATTTTCTTATTTGATTCCAAATTTCCCATTCTTTTGATTCTGGAATATTATTTTGATAAAATGCAAATTTTTTTAAATTTTCATATTCAATTAATATATTAATCAATTTTTTTAAATAAAAAACTCCATTTGAATTATTATTCCCATAATTACAAGATTTAAGAACAATTTTTTCAATAATAGTTTTTTGTTTTAATTTATCAAATGGAACTCCATTTCTTAAGAAAATAGAAAGATAAATTTCAGGGTTTGAATAATGATTTTCCTTAAAAACAATAGAAATTTTATTTTTATCATTATCAATTATTAATTTATCAGAATCAAATGAATTTTCATTTTCATTATTATCTTCTTCAAATTTATTATTTATAATTAAATATTTTTTAATTGGTTGATCGTATAGAGTATCAAATAAAAATTTTGTTACTTTATTAATTACTTTGTCATCTAAATTTGATTTTATTACCAATTCATTTTCTCTTTTTTCATTATCTTTTTGTTCTATATCATTTAAATCAATTTCAGTATCTGATAATGCAATTTTTGATGAATTATCTATATTTTGACTTCTTTTACTTAAATCTATTTTACATAATGATAAATCAAAAAAATATTTTGAAACTTTTTTTATTTCATAAAAAGAAAAATAAAAAGGATCAGTTTTTAATATTTTTGATACATCAACTATTGATATTCTGATTAAGTTATTTATTACTAATGGGATATAAAATTTAACTTTTGAAATTTTTTTTGTTATTAAGATTCCATCATTTGTTAAAATATAAAATAAAAAACATCTTGGATTATATATTTCATTTTTATATGAATGAAAAATAATATTTTTAGAATCTTCTAAAATTGAATCTAATGTTAATGTAGAGTCTTTTGTTATAAATTCTGATGCTAAATTTGAAAAAGATAAAATTTTATGTTTTTTAAGCCAAAACAATTTATAAATTATTATATCAAAATCTCCTGTTAATTTTGGTAAATTATCATAATAAAATAATTTTTTGTTAATTTCTATTTCTTTTTTATTAATTGAATTCCCCATTTAAATTCATTAATTTTTTTTTAAGAAATATAAAAAAATTAATTTTTTTGTATTAATTTTTTTGAATTATTTATTGTTAATTAAAATTTATAATTTACAAAATTATTTTCTTAAAAGAATTATAATATTTATATTTAATATTAGGTATAAGACATAAAATATAAATAAATTTATTAACAAATCATATTTAAACTTTAATTACACTTTAATTTTATTATTTGAAAAAAACATTTATTACATTTAATTTTTGAATTATTTTCTCAATTTTTTTTGTTAATTTTCTTAATAATTTCTTCTAAGATTTTATTATTAGAATATTTTGGAGATTGACTAGTTTTTCTATAAGTTTTATTCATTATAGTCATTGTTTTTTTTTTATTTGTTTCTTTTCTATTTATCTTTGTTATATTTGTTAATCCTGTTGAAGTATTTAAATTTGAATGTGAAGATGATAAATTTTCTAAATCATTTAAATTGATTTTTTGTATTTTTTGGGTTTCTTGATATTTTTTTTTTAGTTTTAAATCTAAAATTCTTGGTTCTTTATTAATTTGAATATCATTTTTTTTATTTATAATTGATCCTATAGTTTTATTGTTTAAAAATAATGGTATATTTATTGTCTTTAATGAATTGTTTTTATTTTCAATTAAAGGAATAAAAGTTTTTTTTGTTATATTTTTTTCACTTTTATTTTTGAATATTTTATCATTGAATTGGGAAAATGTTTGTTTTTCTTTATTAATATCTAATTCAAAAGAATCATTTGAATTTATTATAAAATTTCCATTATCTAATTCAATTATTCTAAATTGGATATTATTAATTATTTCATCTATTTTTTCTTCTGATATATCTTTTTTAAAATCTTGTTTTTTAGGTTTTAATATTTCAAAAATAAAATTTGGTATTGATTTATTTTTATTATTTTTATTTTTATTATTTTCAATTGTATATTTTGATGGAATATTATTCCTTTCTGAAGGTTTCTTTTGTAAATTAGTATTAAATGTTGCTAAATTGCTATTATTTAAATTAGTTGAAGTAAAATTTTTATATATTTGACATTTTTTTTTCATTTTATCATATTTAATCAACCTTTTCTTTGATAATGAATTAGAAATCATTAATTTCATTATAATTTTTAATAAACTGGAAAAACAGAAAAATTAAAATAAATAAAAATATTAATAATTTAAAATTATAAATATCATAAAATAACCATTTATACTAATAAAATATGTTCTTTTAATTTTATTAAAAAAATTAAAAACTTTATAATTTTTAATGGAGTTAAATAATCATAAAGCAAATTTAAAACCAAAAGAGCCAATTCCAAAATTAAAATATAATGAAATTGGTGTTAGAAGTGATTTAAAAGGATTTCAAATAAAAAATTTAATAGATAAAATAATTTTCTTTCTCATATATAAAAAATATTCTTCAGTTATATTAAAATCAAGAGCAAAAGGAATATCAAAATTAATATCAATAATAGATATTTTACAAAGGAAAATTTTAGGATTATATGTAAAACAACAAACATATTCAACTATATATATTAACATACAAGATAATAAAGAAATTAAATTTCCTTGTATGGATGCAATTTTTACTTTAAAAGAAACAGAAGGATTTTCTCAGCCAAGAAATATCAATGAATTAGAAAGTAATTTTATTGATCCAAAAAATCCACCTGATTTTAGAAATATAAAAAGAAATAATAATAATAATAATTATAATAATAATATTAAAAATAGAGGAAGAGATTTTAATGTAATGAAATTTAGACCAGGTTTTAGAGGTAGATTTTTTAATAGAGGAAATAGATTAATTAAAAATGCTTTTAGAGGAAGAAATATTTATAATAATAATTATAATAATAATAATAATTTAAGAAATAATAATAATTATAATAATAATAATAATAATTTTATTAACAATATACAAAATAATAATTTTAATCAAAGAAGAAGATTTATTAATAGAGGCAGAGTTGGTAGAAGAATTATGAGAAGTAATAGAGGAAATAATAATATGATTATGAGATACAATAATGTTCAAAAAGATGATGAAGATTATAGAGAATTTAAAGGATATAATAATATACAAAATAATAATATGAAAAATAATCATTATAATAAAAATAATAAAATTAATATTTTATATAATAATTATAATAAAAATACTGATTTTAATAATTCAGAAAATAAATTTTATTCAACACCTCATTTTTACAATCCAAATAATTCAAATAATAATAATTCAAATCAAATAAATAATAATAATCAATCTAAAAATAATCAAAATTATAATTTAAGAAATAATAATAATTCAATAATAGGAAATCATGTGAGAGGAATAAGTAATTTAAGAG
The DNA here is from genome assembly GCA_023806865.1 of Isotricha sp. YL-2021a. Taxonomy (NCBI): domain Eukaryota; phylum Ciliophora; class Litostomatea; order Vestibuliferida; family Isotrichidae; genus Isotricha; species Isotricha sp. YL-2021a. The sequence continues at coordinate 13,958 of JAJJLH010002502.1, read as the reverse complement.
GAAGGGGAAAAATTATAGAAATGATAGGAAGAGGTTTACCAATGAGAGGAAAAATAAATGGAATATAATAATTAAAAGTTATAAAATGATAATTTTTTCTATTATTATTTGGATATTTAAAAAAGAGTTAATTGATTTTGATGTTTATAGAAAACAATAATATATATAAAATTTTATTTATAAAAAAAATAAAATTATGTTTTTATGATAAAATAATTAAAAAAAAAATAAAATTAAATAAATAAATAAGATTTCGATTTATTTAAAAATTATATTAAAAAATAATATATTATAAAAAAAAATGGAAAACGAATTTCAAGAAGAAAATATTTTAATTCATAATATAAATGAAATAGATGATTCCACAACTCCAGAACAAAATATTGAAGAAAATAAATTTTCAATTAGCAATTTAAAAGAAAAAGCTTTGTTATTAGCAAAAGAATATGAAAAAGATATTTCAAAAACTGACTTAATAAAATCTGCATTTGATTTAGATAATACAAATTCATATATTAATTCTTTATATATTCAAAGTTTAAAAGGTAAAAATGAATTTCCAGAAATTTTTCTTAATTTTAATTATTCACTTGATGAAAAAGAAAAACAAAAAATTAATCCAAATAATAATAATAATATTTCAGAAAAAGAAAAATTTAATGATTATATTACTAAATTAGAAAATATAAATTCTTTAGATGATATTTTTATTTTTTCATCAACACAAAATAAATTAGAAAATCCTTTTGATAGAATAAAATATTTACCAAATAAACCTATTGATATTAATAATGACCATTTATACTTTTATTATATTAATTTATTTTTAAGTGATCCTTCTATTTTTTTACACAATCAATATTTTAAATCAGTTATTATAATAATTAAAACACTTTATGAAAAAAACGAAAGGGTACTTTTATATTCTTTTTTACATGATATTTCAGATAAAAAAAAAAGTAATAATTTTATAATTTGTATTTATTATTTATTATATATTTATGTTGGAAAAGTAGATTTATTTAAGGAAGTTTATTTAAAAACTGAAAAAATGTTATCAACTGATATTCTTGATTTATTAATAAAAGAATCAATTAATTTTTCAAATTATTTTGAAAAAATAAAACCTATTTTTATAGAATGTTTGAAAGGTTTTTTAAATTCAAAATTAATGCATTCTGCATATGATTTAATAATAAAAAAAGAAAAAATAGCAAGTTTAAATGAAGAAACAATTTCTTATTTTTTAGATCATATTTCATTTAAACCTTTATTTAATTATAAAGAAATATATTCAATTTATCCTGAACCATTAGAAATAGTGGTTAATATTTATTTTACTTTTAAAGATTTACATGCTTTAGAAATTCAAAAATATTATCTTCTTAAATTAAATAATTTATTCTTTTCAATTATTTCTTCAATACAGGAGTTTTTAACTTATTATAAATATTATATTCATCCTAATAAAAATCATATTAGAATATTGGAAAAAAAAATGGAAACAATAAAAAAAGTAAATGTATTTAAAGATGGTCATTTTAATTTAAAAAAAACTAATTTTGTTTTTAATAGTTTTAATTGGAATAAAGATTTAAATACTTTTAATAATGAAATTGAAAAATGTATTAAACTTAAAAATGAAGTTTACTTAGGAGATTATTTTGAAAAATTTTGTAATAGTATAAATATAAATGAAGATGGATTAAAGGAAATATTAGGTAATTTTAAAAAAGGAGAACCTGACAATCAAACAAAGAAAAATATTAATGAAAAGAAAAAAGAAAAACTTGAGAAGAAAGAAAAAAAATTAGAAAAGCAAAAAGAAAAAATTGAAAAAAAGGAAAAAAAATTAGAAAAACAAAAAGAAAAAATTGAAAAAAAAAAATAAAAAAATTTTTAAAAATTAGTTTTATATTAAAACAAAAATATATCAAAATTTAACTATAATAAATATAATTTATATTTCCAATAAATAATTATTACTTTAAAAATTTAAAACAACTTTTAAAAAGAATTAAAATATATAATTAATTAAATATAATTACTTATTAAAAATCATATAACCAAACACTTAAATTAAAAAGACATTTAAATTTATTTTTCATTGAAAATAATCTTAAAAAAGTTAAAAGTAAAGCAACAATTAAAGGTGTAAATAATGATATAATAAATGAAGTTAATCCTCCTGTTGCCCAACTTTTTTGACTTGATTTATATACTTCACAAAATGCTGTTACGTAATACCAAAAAAATAACATAAATAATAATTCTATTATTATGAAAAAAATTAATTTTTTTTTTAAACATTTTAATATTTTTTGATATTCTTTAAATTTATTTTCTAAAACTTTTTCTTTTTCATTTACTTTTTCTTCCATTTTTTCATTTTGAATTATATTTTTATTATATTTTATTATTATATCATGTTTTTGTTTTTTTTTATTTTTATTTATATCATTTTCTTTTTTTTTATCCTTTTCATTTTCTGTATTATCAATTTCATTATTATCATAATTATTATTTTCTTTTTTTTTATTATCATTATTTTTAAAAATTGCTTCAAAATTATTTTTAGAATTACCAAATAACCCTAAAAAATAAGCTAGAAAAAAACTAGCAATACAAGAAATAATATTAATATAAAAAGAATTTTGTAAATCAAAAAAATAACCTAATTTTCCTTGATAATGATATCTATGTGAAATAGCAGATTGAAAATAAAAAAAAGCATTAAATGCAAAATCCATACTAATTCCAAATATATACATAATAATTCTTATATACATTAATTCAAATGGTGATTTAAAAACAAAAGTTGATAATATATTTTGTTTTGTTAATAAATTTAAATAATATATTTTCCAAAATTTTCTATTATCAAAAATTAAAGCTTCTTCAAAATTAAAATCATTTAAATAATCATTTGATGGTATTTTTCCTATTATTTCTTTTTCATTTAATTCATAATTTGTTGTTGTATTTATTAAATTATCTCCTTTTGAATTTATATTTCGATGAATTCTAGATAAATAAATTGGATTTTTTTTATTTGAATATTTACTTTTTGAATTATTTTTTAAATTTTCAAATTTATTATTTCCTTTTATTTGCTCATCATCTTTTATTATTAAATTTGATTTTTTTATTTTTTCATTTCTATAAATATCATTTGCATATTTATTAATATTAGAATTACTATAAATTGTTGATTGAGAAGCATTAATTGAAAATTTTTTATTTTTTATGCTATAATTATTGTTTTTTATTTTTTCATTTATTATATTATTTTCTATTGTATAATCATCTAAAAAATCATCTTGATTTTCTTCATCACTTTCTTTTTTTTTTAAATTAAATTTTATATCATTTTTTGATTTATCATTCATTAAATTATTTTCACTTTCAATACTATTTATTTTACTTCTCTTATTTAAATAATATTCTCTTTTACCTTTTTTTTTATTATCATCTTCAAATTCACTAATTGAATAATCATTATTATTATAATTTTTATAAAACATTTTATTAAAAAAATCATTATATTTTATTTCTTTTTTTTTAATTTTCTTTTCTTCTTTTTCATAATAACCATTTTCATTTTTTCTTTTAGGAGGATTTAATTTTTTATAAAAATAAGTAAGAATAATATATTTTTGTAAAGGATATAATTTTTGAACAAAATACCAGATATGAAAAGGAAAATGTAATGAAGTAAAAATTAAAAAGACCCAAAAACCAATATTTAAAAATTTTCCAGTAAATCTAAAAACTAATTTATAGCATTTAACAACAGAAAAATTAGAATTAATAAAAATACTTTCAAAAGCTTGTAAAAAAAAATTAGGAGTAATTTTAGTTTTAACAATTTCTTTAACATTACATTTACAAGTCACAGTTAAATTTTCAATAGAAATAGAGTCATAAACACAATTTTCTTCACATAAAGAAATATTTTGATAAATTTCATTTCTTCTATCTTCTAAAATAATATCTTTTCCATCTTCAGTTGAAAAAGGATAACAAATATCATTAAAAAAAGGATCATCTGGATTAAAAATATCAATTCCTTTATCTAAAAAATAAGAAGCTAAAGTTAAATTTATATCTGTAATATTTTTAATTTGATATGTTACATAAATTTTTGTATCTTTACATAATGATAAATTTAATAAATTTCCTTTTGAATTATAACATAAATATTCTATTTGCTCTGTTCTTTCATTTATTTTTACTCTATCTATATCAAGTTCTACAAAAGTTATTTTTTCTGGTAAATAAATTTTATAATAATCTCTTAATACTTTTTCACATTCTGAAAAATCTATTTTTGAATATGTTTTATTTGTATGTTTTATTATATTTTTTGAAGGAGAACCATTTTCAATTATATTTATTTGTCCATTAAAACCATTTCCTTCTATTATTGTTGTTTTATTCAAATCAATATGTTTTATTGAATCATTCAAATGTTTTACATATTCATCTACTGTTTCATTTGTATTTATTATTATTATATCATCATCTTTTTTTTTTTCTTCTTCTTTTTTTTCTTCTTCTTCTTCTTTTTTTGTTTCTTCTTCTTCTTTTTTTGTTTCTTCTTCTTCTTTTTTTGTTTCTTCTTCTTCTTCTTTTTTTTCTTCTTCTTCTTCTTTTTTAGTTTCTTCTTCTTCTTTTTTTGTTTCTTCTTCTTCTTTTTTTTCTTCTTCTTCTTCATTTTTTGTTTCTTCTTCTTCTTCTTCAAGAATTTCTTGAATAAATTTTATTTTACATATTGGTCTATTAATTGAACTTAATCCAGTATAAAATATTGAATAATTTATTTCAATCTCTTCATCAAATTGAAAATTTGATAAAAAAAAAACTTCATCTTCTAAAAATTTAATTTCATTAGTTGATTGATATATTTTTTCTTCTCCATCTTTAATATAATATATTTCTCCTTTATTTTCAATATTACTTAAATCACTTATTTTAATTTTAATACATATTCCAATATAATAATCAATAAAATTAATAAAAACTTTTTTTTCATGATTTGATTTTTTTGATTTAATAATAATATCATTACAATAACAAATATTTATTTTATCACTTAAATAAGCACCTAAATTATTAAAATTAAATAAAAATCTTAATTCTTTATTATAATAAAGAATACTAAAAATACTAGTATATCCATAAACTTCATTTACATTAGTTGAAAAGGTATATTCTTCACCATATAAATTTAAATTTTTATCCATAATATAATAAAATATATTTGATCCTACTAATGAAGCTAAAATAAATTTTTCATTTCCCAAATATTTAAAATTAAAAGAATAAATTCTATTAATTTCTTTATTATGTATTTTAATATGATTATTAAATTTAATTTCAGAATAAATAAAATTTGCACAATAAGTTTCTGTATTATAAGTATTATAACATATAATAATATAATTATTTTCATTTTTATCAATATGAACATATTGTCCAGAATCTACAATTATACTTGGATAATTATTAGTAATTCTTTCTAAATTTGAATATAAAAAATAATTACAAGTTAATTGTCTTGGATAAGTATAATAAATAAAACAACAAATAAAATTAATTGTATCAATATCAATACATTCAATATTCCCCATCCCTTGAAGAAAATAATCTCCAGTTACTATAACATTAACTCTATTATAAATAATATTTGTTGATTGTGTATCAGAAAAATAATAATGATAAATATATCCATTTCCATTGTTATAATAAGTAAAAGAAATTATAAAAACATTTGAATTTATTTCTGGAAAAGGTAAAATTGAATATGTATAATTAGAATCAAAATAATATATTGAGTTTAATGGAGTATATGAAGTTATATATGAACCATCATTATTAAATATATACATTATATTATTTACTAAAACTATTACTTTTCCATTTTTTATTTTTGAAAATGATAATTTTTCCATTATTTGCTCTGAAAGAGGTGTTATTGATTTTTGTGTTATGTTTTCATTTGTTTTTGGATCATATGTAAAGAATTTTTCATTTGTTGTTATTAAAATATTTCCATTATCCAACATTATCCCTCTTGAAAAATTATATTGATTTGTTATTTCTATACTTACTGATTGAAATTGTTTAATTAAAAAAAATAAAAAAAGTATTTTTTGATAGGAAAAAATTAATAGAAAAATTTCCATGTCAAATAATTTATTATCTTTTATTCATAATAATTTTGATTAGCATAATAATAAAATGAAAAAAAAAATATAATAAATATTTTTTTAAAAGTAAAAAAAATTAATAATTATCATAATCTTCATTTGAATTAAATAAAACAAATAAATAAATAAGAAAAATATGTCTATGAAATACTTCAATAAAAGGACTATTTAATTATTTTATTTTTCATCTTCAGTTAATTGATATTTAATTCCTATTTTATCATTAGTTTTCATATGATGAAAAGATCAAAACAATAATAACAAAATCCATCATTAAATTGTTCTCCTTGTCTACAATTTAAATAAATATATCTAGGTATATTAATTTATTTTTATTATATATAGAATATATCATATTATGAATTAATAATAATTATTCATCTTATATTGAATTAACATTATTATTTCCAAATTTATATTTATCAATATTTAAAAAACTTTTTTGATTCCTTGTTTAAAATATAATAAATTATGTCCTTTATGAATATGCTTTATTATTTTGATCATTAAATTTGTTTTCTGTACATTTATCACAAAAATTTATATTACACCATAATTATATATTTCTTTATTTTGATTTATATTTATTTCACAATTAAAACAATATTTTTGTATGTTTTTAATATCACAAGGAAATGATTCTAAAATATTTATATATATATATTTATCTGGAATTATATTTATTATTTTATTTTTATATTTTTTATATTCATTTTCTCTTAAACTGCCATATAATTTTAATTTTGTTTTTTTTAATGGTCCCAATAAATTTGCTCATTAAATCTTAATCTTAAAGGAATTTTAATAATTAATTTTGTATATTATGTAATATTTGATTGAAATGTTTCAATTAAATTTTTTAAATCTTTTTTTGCTTTTATGAAATTAATTATTTATTTATTTGAATTTTTCTTTTGAAAGAATTTAATAAACCCATTTGTAATATATGATAATTTTCCCCTCCTAAAATTATAAAATAAGGATTTGTTGAATATTTTGAAATAGAAAAATATTCATATTCAAAGTCTTAAGTTAATAGATAAAATAAATATTTAATTTTAATTTTTGTATTTAGTTTTAAATATTCTTTTATTATTTCATTTCTATTTGTTATTTTTTCTTGATAAAATATAAAATATATAATAAAATCATTTAAAATATAGTTATTATTTTGATTAAAATTATCTAAATTTTAATGTATTTCAATAACTTATCTGAATCAATTCTATTAAAACAAAATAAAATTTTCACTTTATCATAATTATCTATATTAACTTTTGTAATATTATTGATATCAATAATTTCAGAATATTGCAAAATTTTTAAATCATTTTATAGTTCCATTATTTATTTTTATATATTCATTTAATAATTTTATTATATTCGCCAAACGTAAATAAAATAAATTATGTCTTGTTTTATCAAATACAATATTACGAAAATTAACATTATATAATGTATCTTTAATAATATTATAATAAAATAAAACATCATTTCAATATCACTCAAAGAAAATATATTACCTTATTTTAATGTTTCTAAAACATATAAAAATATTGGAATAATTTTATCTTTACATTTTTTAAATTTAAAAAATTAATATATTCACCTCATTTATCAGAAATAAAAATTATTTCTTTACTTTCTGTAATATAAAAAGCAGGTAATGTTTCATTATCATTTTTAAATTAATAATCATTATAAAAAAATTTCCGTTTGTATAAATTATAGTTTGTGGTTTATATAATAATGAAAAATAATTTAAATTATTAATATTATTATTACATTTTTCACAAAAAAAATTTCTTTTCATTTTTAAAGAAAATAAAATTTTTATTATGTTCTAAGCATTTAATTTCTTTTTGTATTATTCCTAGATGTTTTGTAATCATCATATGATATAATGATTCATCTTTATCAAAAGTTGCTTGATAATTAATAAAATAAAAAGAATAATAATTACTTTTATGTAAAGTATATTTTTGTTTATTATAATTAACAATAAATGTTTTTGTTTTTTCATTATGATACATTATTTACTTCATTTTTTAAAAAATTTTTAATAAAAGAACGAAATATTATTTCCTCATTTTTTTGAAATTATTGTTTTTTAAATTAATTACAAAATTAAATTTCATACAAAAAAAAAATAAAAAATTAAAAAAAAGAATATTTATAAATATAAATTTAAAATAAAAGAAATAAAAAAGAAAATATAAAACTCTTAAATTTAAAAATAAAATATATTAATAATGAAAAAAATATTAATTATTATTACTACTTCCCAATAAGCTTAAAACATTAATAAATATTTCAATAAAATCAATATAAATATTAAGTGCAGCAATAATATAATCATCAATTGAATATCCAATTCCAAATCTTTTAAAAATCAATTGAGTATCATATAATAAATAAAAACTATAAATAAAAACACCTAAAGCACAAAAAATAATACTTCCCCATTTTCCAAAAATAAAACCAAAAAAAATAAAAAAAATAGAAATTCCTAAAAAACAAAATAAAATTCCTCCACAATAAGTAAAATTAGTTTTTGATTTAATGGCATAAATAGTTATTCCAATAAATAGTCCAATTGTAATTCCAATAGCAGATATGACTAATTTATAATTATAATATGAAGACGCAGTTGCTAATAGATATGATTCACATATTGTCCAAAGTATTAATAAAATATAATTTATTGGAACTTTTTTTGCAATTTTTTTAACACAAATTAATATTATACATAAAATTAGACTTAAAACTACACAAATATAAAATAATAAAAAATTTTCACTTAAGTATTTTCTTACTTTTTTTATAAATGTTATACTTACTAAACCAAATGTTATTAATAATTGAATTGATAATATTCCATAAACTTTCCTAATAAAACCTAATCTTATTGTTTTTTCTGGATCTGATAAATTATTAAAATCAAATTTATAATTTGGATTCTTTTTTTGGTTAATATTATAATTATAATTTATATAATTTTGATTTTGATTAGTGTTATTTTCTAAATTATAATCTTGAGCAGATTTAACAAATATTGTTTGAGCTTGAATATTTACTGGTATTTTTGAATTGTCTTGATAATTATTATTATTTGTACTCATTAAAAATTTATATTTATATAATTATAATTATTGATATGATGTCAAATTAAATTATTTAGATTTTTTAAATAAGGAATAATAATTAAATTATTTTAATATAGGAATTTATTTTTTTAAATTTGTATTATTTTAATGAATTTGATAAATTAATATTTAATGAACTTTTTATATTTAACAAAATTATTTAAAATAAGTAAAATTAAATTAAATTTATTTAAAAATATATAAAAATTATAATCTATTTATTAATTATTAATATATAATTCAACTAATATTTTATTAAGTTTAATATTTTGAAATATTTGTTTATCATTATAATATTAATCATTTCTTATTTAAGAATTTAATTCAATTAAATCATATTTTAATGAAATAATAAATAAATGAAAATTTAATATAAAAGAATATATTCAAAATTTTTAATTCAATAAAAATAAATTATATAAAAAAGAAAAAATATATATAATCTTAAGGAACTTCATTTAAAACAATTAAAATATAAAATAATATAATACAAAATCAAAAATAAAAACACTATTTCTAAAATAAGAAAATATAAAAAAATATATATATTTATAAAACAATAAAATAAATTACTATTATATAAAAAAAATGTTCTTAAAACATAAATCCATTTCCATAATTTTATCTCTAATATTCCTAATACCAAAAATAAAGAATTGTTCTTCAGATGAAATTGAAATATCATCATCAAATTGTATTTCCTATTCAAAAATCCTAAATAACGAACAAACTTTATCACTTTCCGAAGTCGAAACAATATACTCAAAATATAAAAATAAAATAACATTATTAGAAAAAGTAAACTTTGAAATATTAAAAACAACAGATTTCAAAAATTCAATAAATGAAATTGACAAATCAATATCAACAATACAAATAACAGATGAATGTGTAGATACTTTAATAGGAACAGTTAGTACTTCTGATATGTATATTTTTAAATTTGACTCAATTCCTTCAAATTCTTATTTTAATAAAGTTCAATTTGTCTTATTTCATAAAGGAGATTTTATTTATAATCCAGTTTGTTCAAGTAATCCAATTATAATAACACATCCTATAATAAATGATAAATTATCTTTAGATGAAACACAAAAAATTAGAATGAATTTAGTAATAAAAAGTGAGTATGATCCTTTTAATAAAAATTCTAAATTTTTTACTGATATTTGTACTCAATTTACTTCTGAGGATAATACAGATGTTCCTTTAGATGATAGGAAAAATGATTATTTTATTAAAATTAATGTATGTGATTCAGAAAATGAAAATAGTATTTATGATTCTTATATTTCAGAAAATAATAATACTGAATTATATATTAAGTGTAAATATGGAGCTTTTGAAACTGATGAAGAAAAACAAAGTGCAGTTGATGTTATTGAAAATGGTTTAAACACTGTTTTTACTCATTCAAATTTAAAAATTGTAAAATGTAATAGTATGTTATTTAAATTAAAATATTTTAAAGAAAATTATGGTGGTTGGATTATGATGGGTTTATTTGTTTTACAAATTGCTTTTTTGATTTATTATTTAATTTTTGGTACAATTGGAATTTATGATGCAATTAAGGAATTTTTTAAAAAAAAGGGTTTATATTTTAAAGATGATGATAAAAAAACAAAAGATGAAGAAAATAATCAAATTAATAATATTAATAATAATAATATAAACACAAATAGAATTTCCATTCAAAAAAGTAAGACTAGAGAAGTTAGAAAAGCAGTTACTGAAAATTTAGAAATTAGATATCAAGATTATGCCAATCCACCTATTAAAAAAAAAAATAGTAATTGGGATAATTATGATAACGATGAAGATGATTTTGAAGTTAATAATAATTTTACTATTCAAAAACCTAAAGCAATGAATGAGGGAATAAGAACAAAAATGAGTATGCTTTATACAATTAAAAGTAAAAATTCTGAGAATAATAAAGAAAATAGTAATCAGAATATACCAAAAATAAATAAAAATCAAAATAGAAAAGGGAGTAGTAATCAAAGTATTACAAAAGTAAATAAAAATCAAAGTAAAAAAGTTAATAGTAATAATTATAATTTTGGTGAATTTGATAATTTTGAAAATTATGATGATTATGATGATTATGATAATAATGATAATTATGATAATAATGATGAATTAAATTATAAAGAAAATGTTGAAGTTAATAAAAAAGTAAATGATAAAATGGAAGGGAGAAATAGTAATTTAGATAGTGAAAATGATAAAATGATTCCTGAGAAACAAAATTATTATGATCCTAATGACGATAGACCAATTAAAAGTGGTGGTTTTTATAATTTAGATAGTATAGATAATATGTCTGTGAATGATTTATTGGGAAGTTCACAAAAAAAAAGTACTCAAAATAGTAATAATAATAATAATAATAAAAATAAAACTTCCAATAAAAAATTTAATACTGCAATGAGTCAAGAAATAAAACCTAATAAAATAAATAATTTAAATAATCAAGCAAGTAAATTTAAAAATAATAGTAAAAATAATAGTAATGAAAATATAATAGATTTAAATGATTCTCTTAATAGAAGTATACAAAATAAAAACACTAATAATAGTAATATAAATAATAATAATCCTTTAAACAATTCTTCAAGTTCTCAAATTCAAAGAGCAAATTCTCGTTATGCTCATTTAGAAATGTCAGCTGATAATCCTTTTAATTTCAATCCTCAAAATACATATAATAATAATTATAATAAAAAAACAAATAATCAAAATCAAAATAATCAAAATAATCAAAATAATCAAAATATTCAGAATAATTTTATTAATAATGAAGATAATAAAAATATTCAAAATAAAAATAATCAAAATTCCCAAAATAAAAATAATAAAAATAATGAAAATACTAATAATAACATTAATAATAATAACAATATTAATAATCAAAATAAAAATATCCCTATAACAAAATCCCAATCATTTAATAACAATTACGATGATATTCCAGTAAAAAGTCAAAACAACATTCAAACAGCGAAATCAGTATCATTTAATAAAGATATAAAAACAAAAAAAGAAAACGCCTTAAAAATGTTAAATGGTACCTTACATAAAGTTGACGAAGAAGAAAAAAGTGAAAATGAAATAAGTGATAATGATAATGAAAATAACAATAACAATAACAATTCAACAACATTAAAAAATGAAAAAAACGAAAAAAACAAATTTAACAATATCGACATAAGAGAAAGTGCTTTTATAAATAAAAAAAAACCAACAAATTCCTCATCAAATAATTATCCTTCAGATTTAAATGATAGAAAATCTTATAAAAGAAATACAAATAATGACATTGATGAAAATATAGAAAATGAAAATAAAGAAGATGAAAATTTAGAAGTAAATAGAAGTAATCGTTCAAATAAAAGTGACGTAATTGGAACAACGGGACATTTATTTGATTATACTGATGAAGAATTAAATGATTTACCTTATGAAAAAGCATTTTATGCAGATGGGAGAAGTTATTATAGATATTATTGGTCTATTTTAAAATATGATCAATTATTTCTTTTTAGTTTTATTTTAAGTTCTGATTTTAATTTGAGATTAGTTAAAGTTTCTTTATTTTTTTTTCAATTTCCTATGTATTTAACTTTTAATGGATTTTTTTTTAATGATACTGCTGCTAGAACTTTATATCAAAAAAAAGGAATTATTACTTTACTTGAAAGATTACCAAGTTCAATTTTTTCATCTTTGATTTGTTTAGTTATTGTTATTTTATTAAAATGTTTTTGTTTAAGTCAAAAAAAAGTTCAAGAAGTAAGGTCTTCAAAAACTTTTGAAGAAGCTTATGAAAAAACTAAAGTTTTAGTTGAAATTATGAAACCGAGAATTATTATTTATTTTGTTTTTGTTTTTTTTTTTATGTTAATTTTTGTTTATTATTGTTCTTTGTTTTGTATTGTTTATAAAAATACTCAATGGAAATTATTTCAAGAAACTGCAATTTCTTTTGGTTTAGGTATGTTTTATCCTTTAATTATTTGTATTTTTCCTGTGATTTTTAGGAAAATTGGATTGATTAAACAAAATGTTTGTGCATATAAATTTAGTCAAATTTTACAATTGTTTTAAAAAAAGGGTTTTTATTTTTTTTTTAAATTTTTTTTTAGAAATATTTTTTGTATTTAAGTTATTGATTTGATTCATTAGATTTTTATAAATGGAGAAAAAATGTTTTTTCTTAATTTTTTTAGATTTTTTTTTATTAAGGTAAAAAATGAATTAAATTAAACTTTTAGATTATTTATTTTTAATCATTTTATTTTTTTAATAATTTCCATTATATATATAACTTAAAACATTCAAAAAAACTTTTTTTTTTATAATTTAAATATAAATTAAATAAGTATATTATTATTTCTAAAAAATTCCATTTTTTCCTTAAGAGTAAAATTCTTAGTTTCATAATCACTAACTTCATTGATGTATTCTCCGAAAATTCCATTCATTCCAATATTTTTTTTCCTAAATTCAACCTCAGTTGTTGTAATTCTTTTTTCTTCAATTTTTTTCTTATTGAACTTAGGTTCAATATCTTCACTTAACAGAGTAATTTTTT
>JAJJLH010002501.1:0-19812 GCA_023806865.1 Isotricha sp. YL-2021a | reverse complement strand
ATATGAGGATATATATTATTTATTTATAATTTTTTTAATTTAAAAAATAATTAAACATTATGACTTGTAGTCATTACAGTAAAAACAGGAACATTTATAAGATCAATTTCATCATTACTTTTATTTTTATCATTATTTTCATATGAATTTAAAATTTCTTGTAATGATTTTATTTTTTTATCTTTTATTTTTATCATATCTATTATATCTTCTTTATCTTTTCCTAAAGAAGTAATTTGATGATTTTTATTATCAATCTCTTCTTTTAAATTATTATTTTCATTTTCTAATTCTTTAATTTGATATTTCAATTCTTCAATTTGCTCTTTTAAACAAGTTATTTTAATTGATAAATCATTTATTTCTTTATTAAATTTATTTCTTAAATTATCAATTTCTTTAATTTTATCATTCTTTTCATTTTTAACTATATTTAATTCATTTTGTTGTATTTTATTTTTATTTAATAATTCTGTTAATTGTCTTATTTCTTCTTCTAATCTATAAATTGTTATAATATATGCATTTTCTTTTTTTCTTGCTTTTAATTTAATTTTATTTATATCTTGTTCTTTTTTCTTATCTTCTTTTTTTCTTCTATTTAAATCTTTTTCTATTATATATTCATTTACTTTTTCTAATTCTCCTAAATTATTTTCTAAATCATTTTCTTTTTCAAATAATTTATTTTCTAAATGAATATTTTTATTTTCAAGAATTTTAATTTCTTCAAATAAAAAATTTAAAATATTTGTATATTCAAATGTAAAATCATAAAATAAACTTATTAAATTTTTCCAAGTTAAATATTCTAAAGGGAAATCACTTTGAATTTCTTCTAATATTAATCTATTTAAATTTTCATAAATATTTCTTTCATTTGAAAAATAAATACCAAAATAATTTTTTCTGTCATTTTTAATAATTTCTTTATATATTTTTAATATATGTTGAAAAAAATCTGAAATTTTTGCATATTTTAAAATATATTCAGTTCTAAATTTAATTAAATCTGAATTAGAATGTTTATTCATTTCTTCTTTTAAATCTGTCTTAAACTCTTTATTTAAAATAATTTTTGTTTCTGTATTATTTATTTTCTCATTGTCATCTTTTTGATAAAGATAATTAATTGAAGATGTTTTATTAAAAAAATTTTTATTATTTTTAATAATTTCTCTTTTTGGAAGATATTTTAAATTTTTTGGTTTCAAAAAAGGATCTTTAATATTTGTTTCACTTATTACATTATGTTTTAATTTATTAATTGTTTTTTTTTTTGATACTGCAGAATATATTCTTACATATTTTCTTATTTCCTCATTTTTTATAAATTTTGTATTTTCATAATCTAATCTATTTGAAAGAGTACTTATATTATTTAATTTTATATGACTATTTTGAGAAAGAGTTCTAAATGAATTACTTTCTTTTCTCAATGGTGAAGTAAATCTAAACATTTCTTTAATTATTATTAAAAATTAAATTCAAAAATATTTTTTTTTTAGAAAAAAAAATTTTTAATTTTATTTTTTATATTTTTTTTATTATTTATTTAGAAAAAATTATTTTATATTATTATAAAATATATTATTAACGAATTTTTGAAATAATATTTGGAGAATAAAATACATATAAAAATATTTATATAATTCCATAATGTCTTTTAACTATATTGGGAACTCCTTTTATTATTTTTATATATTCATTTGGATTAATTTTATTTATCTGAACATGATCAACTTGTTTACTTAAATCTTTAATCATTTTAAAGTAATTTAATAATTTACTCCCAGGTTGAAAAATATTTCCATTTTTAAAATATAAAAAAGAATTATTTCTTCTTAATCTATCTCTTTGAGTTAATTGATCATTTTCATATTTAATTCTAGGAAAATAATATTTATTATCATTTTTAAAAGAATTATCACTACTTATGTTATAATAATTCAATATAACTGAACTATCTATTAAAATATTATTTACAAATTCTTTATGATGATTATTTTTAATTTTAGGCCACAAATTTAATTTTTTTTTTAAAAGTGTTTTATTAAAATCTATTGGTCGAAAAAATTTATTTAAATTATTTTCTTTCATTTTTTCATTTTGATTAAAAATATTAATTTTATTTTTTCTTTCACTAAAAGATTTATATCTTTGTAAATTTTTTTGTTGAGTTAAATTTATTTTTTTTTCCTTTTTATTTTCTTTCAAAAATGTTGAAATATTCATTATATTTTATTTTTTAATATATAGTTTTATTAATTAAATTATAATAAAAAAATTAAAAAAATTTAAATAAAAAAAAAAAAAAAAATTAAATAATACTAATCATTATTTCTAGGAGGAGTTCTTAATAAAGAATAAACTTTAGGTTCTCTAATAATAGGTCTTTCCCCTAAAAATAAAGGATCTCTCATTGCTTTATATCTACATCCTGCACATTTACAATTTTTAGAATGTGTATTTAAATCTTTACTTAAAGATTTATTTAAAGTATTATTTGAGTCATTTCTTTTATATAATATTAAATCTGGTCTAGGCGGAATTAAATCACCTGAAAAAGTCTTTTTTGATATTTCACTTATATTTTTTAAATCATTATTATTATTTTTTAAAATATTATTCTCATTTTTTAAATTATTTATATAATTATTTTCATTATTTTTATCATTATAAAATATATTATTTGGTATTTTTATTGGTTGAATATATGGTCTATGAAAATTGTCATAATTTAAATATGCAAGAACTTTATGTTTTATTTTTTCAAAATTATTTTTATATATTTCTAAATTATTATTTTTATAATCAAGTTCACAATTTAAAATTTTTTCTCCTACTATTTCATTTAATTCATACATAAAATTATGATAATCATTTAGTAAATTATCTTGAATTGTATTTATTTCTTTTAAATTTTCTATTTCTCTTTTTGATTCATTTAATTGTTTTGAAATTGTATTATTGTAATTTTCTTCTATTTTTTCTTTTTTATTTAAATGTTTTTTTAAAATATTATTTTCATTTTTTAACGTATTAATTGTTTGATTTAATTGATTTATTTTATTTTGAATATGAAAATCCATCTCTTCATTTTCTTGTTGATTTTTTAAACCTAAATTATAATTTTGATTTTGTAAATCTTGAATTGTACAATTTAATAACATTTTTTCTTCCATTAAATTATTAATTCGTATTTGCATATCATCTATTGTTTTATTTTTTAATTGAATTTCTTTACAAAATTGGTCTGTATTATTATTATTTATATAGTTCATCATTTTTATTTTGTTTTAATTTAATTATTTTTTAAAAAATTTATTTCAATATGTTTCAAATTTAAAATTTGTTTTTTTATTTAAAAAATGATTATTTATAAATAATATTTTTAATTGTAAAAAGTTATTAAATATTCAAATTGTATTTATATTATCACTTAATTTTGAATCAATTTTAACTATCATATTCTTTAAGGAATTTAACAAATAATTACTATATTCATTATTACTAACTTCAATATTATTTATTTCTTCATAACTTAAATTATCATATTCATTTTTTGAATTTTCAAAGGAATTATTATCTTTTGATAACAATTTTGTATTATTAACCATTTTTTCTACTTCAAAAACATATTTTTTCATTTCTATTAAAATATTAAAAAAATTAGAAATTTTATTTTGATTATCTTGAGCTTTTCCTTTAAAAAATAAAAGATTTTGATTTAAATTATTTATAATTTTATCTTTATCAGAATTATTTTTTGTTAATAATAAAATTTGATTATTTAATTCCAATTGATTTTTTTTCAATGTTAAAATAACTGAATTTATCTTTTCATTTTCTTGTTTATTTGATAATTGAATCATATTTTTATCATTTTCTAAATTTGTAACTAACATTGATAAAGAATTAATTTGATTATTTTTAATTTCATTTTCTTTTAACAAATCTTTTATTTTTTTATTTAAATTATCATTCTCTTTTTTATTTTGAATCAATTTATTTAATAATAGATTATTTTTTTCAATTAATTCATTTTTTTCTTTCATTAATAATTCTATTTGTTCATCTCTTTCAAAAATTTCATTTTTACTTTCAATAATAGTTTGATTATATTCAATAATACAATCATTTAATTTCTTAATCATTGTATTTTTTTGATTATTATCTTCAGAAATATTTTTTAAAGAAATTATTGTATCAATATCAATTGAATTATTATTTATTTTATCAAATTCTAAATTATTTAATTTATTAATTAAATGTTCAATTTGAAAACTTTGTTTCTTTTTCCCATTTAAATATTCACTTTTCATTTTAAAAATTTGACTTTTTAAATCACTAATATTTTGTTTAAGTTGAATATTTTCTTTCTTTAATTTTGCAATTTCATCATTTGAGTCATTTAAATATTTAATTGTTGAAGTAGTTTCAGATAAAGTTACTAATATATCATTTTCATTTTTATTATTTAAATTATTTTTATTATTATTAACGATTGTTTTTTCATAATCATTTATTTTATTTTTTTCATCTTCAAATTTAATAGTCTTTTCAATACAACTAGATTTAAATGACTTTAACATAATATCATCATTAAATTCATTTAACTTCTTTATTATTGAAGAATTTTCAATTTGTTGAGTTGGTAATTTTCTGTAGTTAAAATGATGTTTACTACTTTTATTCAAATAATTATTATTTGATATGATTTTATCATTATTGTCTTGTAATGAGAAAAAATTATCATCTTTTATATAAATTTCTTTTATTTTTTTCTCTGATTTTGATTGAAGTTTTTTTTTTTTCTCTTCTTTATTTACTGAATTCATTTTTTTAATTTTAATAAAAAAATAATTTAAATAAACATAAATATAAATATTTATCAAAAAAAAAATATACAAATAAGTTAATTATTAATATTAAAATTTCATTAATATAGTTTTACCAATAATAATATAATTTTTTTATATTTGTTGAATTGTTTTCATATCATTTTGAATTAAATTATATTATAGTTTTACCAATAATAATATAATTTTTTTTATATTTGTTGAATTGTTTTCATATCATTTTGAGTTAAATTATATTTTTGAAAAATTTCTGGATTACTTATATCAGTAGTAAAAAAAATAAAAATATCTTCATCATTTACAATAATACTTTCAGATTCTTTTAAAATATTACTACTTTTTTTATTTAAATGTTTATTTCTTGACATTTTCATTTTATTTAAAAAGCAATTTGATTCAGTTAAATTTCCTCTGGAAATACAAATAGAATTAGTATGTCTATTTTTTTTCTTTTTAACAGGACAAAATATTTTAAAAATTTTTTTTCTAATATGTTTTGTAATACAATCTTTAAATAACATATTAAATAATTTTATTTTTGTATCAATTCTAATTTTAACTTCTTCTTTTTCAAGTTTAACTTTTTTTAAAAATTTTTTGATTTCCTTTTGTAAAAAATGTAATTTTCTATAACCAATTCTAATATAATTATTTTTTAATACATTACACCAATTTTGATTAGCAACTTTTTTTCTAATTAAATTCATATAATTTTCTGAATATAAAATATTATATTCTTCTGCTTTAATATTTTCACTTTTTAAATAAATTTTTCTTCCTTCAATATCATCTTCTAAATTTTTTTGACTATTAATTAATTCTTTTAATTGTTTATTATCATTTAATTTAATAAAAGCAAGTTCATTACTTTTTAATTTATTTAAAGTAACACTTTTATTTAAAAAATCAAAAATTAATTGATTTGTTTGACCTGAATATCTCATATCATTTTCTTTAGTTATTTTAATTTCATCATTATAATTTTGTTTAAATAATAATTTTTGTAAAGCCTTTAAATTATTTCCTATTTCTACATAAGGACGAGGAAAAGATTTAATTCCTATTATATTACCATTTTTATTTAATTTTGTTATTTTATCAAATATTGTTTCTATGTATTTTTCTTTATTTATTGTTTTATTTTGATTATCTGAATCATTTCTTGTAAGAAAACTTTCATATGTTTCATTTATTAATTGTAGACTTTTAAATGAACGTCTTTTTTTTAAATATTCTTCAAAGTCTGAAAAATCCTTATTATTATTATTTTCATATTTTTTTTCATTAATTAAATCTTCATTTAATATAAAATTCTGAAGATTATTTTCAAAGTCATTATCAATATTATTATTAATTATTATAATATCATTCATTCCTTTTGATCCTAAAGATTTCTCATAGTTTTTACTATTTTCATCACTTATATTACTACTATCAATCATACTTTTTTTAATAACACTTTTTAAACTTTCTTTTTCATCATCAAAACTATTATTTTTTTTATTATTTAATTTATCTATAGAATTATTTATTTTTTCTATTGTAATAATATTATTTTGAGTTTTATCATTTTTTATTTTAATGTTAATTTCATCTTTATCATGTTCTTTATCAACTTTATTATCCATTTTAGCATTTTCATTATTTATAATTTCTTCATTAGTAATACTATTTTCAGATTTTTCGCTATCATTTTTAATAATTCTATTACTACTTAAAATACGACTACTACTATTTATATTATAAATAATATCATCATCACTATCACTATCATTAAAATGAAAAATACTTTTACTACTTTCATTATTTTCCCAAATTTTTAAATTAATCTCTTTATTATTTTTTTCATTATTAATTAAATCATTTTTATCATTATTAGTTAAATTTTGGTCATTAATACTATAAATATTATCAGTATTATCTTCATTTTCATGACTAATAATAAATATATTATTAGTTTCACTTCTATTACTTGAATATTCATTATTATTATTATTACTATTATCTATATTATCTTCATTATTATTATTATTATTTTTATTATTATTATTATTATTATTATTAATATTATTATTATTATTATTATTATCTATATTATCTATATTATCTTCATTATTATTATTATTATTAATATTATTATTATTATTATTATTATTATTATTTTTATTAATTTCATCAATATTTTCTTTAATATTCTGATTAGTATTATTTTCTTTTAAATCTCCTTGATCTTCTTTAAATTTTTCATTAGGATCATTAACTTGAATTGATATATCATTTGTATTTATTAAATGTTGAAAAAAAATAGCTCTGATTAATTTTTTAATTTGCCCAATAAAAAAATGAAAATGATATTTTCTCCCTAAAACAGAAATTTTAACAATAAATCTAATAATAGTTAATTTATCATTTTTAACAACTTTCCTTATTTTATATCCTCTATAAATTTTTTGTATTTTAATAACTTTTTTAAGATAAATATTCCTAAAAAATTTCCTCCAAAATCTTTGTATAAAAACAATTTTTTTTCTAAATAAATTACTCATTTTTTTTTTTTTTAATTCAACAGTATATTCTTGTCTTCTTAACATAATAGAAAATCTTTTAATTTTTTCAGCATTAACATTATTATAATTTTGTATTTCTGGTAAAGGAGTAATTAATTCTCTTTCAGGATTCTTAATAATTTCATCTTCTAAATTTTCAATTTTCCCTTCACCATAACTTTTACTAAAATTATTAATTGATTCATTTGAATCAATTGTTTTAGATCTTGTATTTTTTTCATTTAAATTAATATCCATTATTGTTTTTGAACGAAGAAAAGTTTTTTTAAGAGGTTTTGATGTAATACTTGTCTTTTGTCTTTCAAACATTTTTCTATTAAATAAAACTTTTGATGTAAGTCCTTTTGAATTTCTTCTTGTTTTTACATTTTGAGAAAGTAATTCATGATATTGATTTTTTATTTCTTTTAATTTTGATATTTGAGGTAATAAAGAAAATAAAACTTCTTTTTTTTTCCTTTCTTTTTGAGGAATTTTTGAATATTTTTTTGGAGAAAAACTTATATTAGGAGGCATTTGTGTTATTGATCTATTATGATTTCTTTTTAAAATTGATTGTTTTTGACCTTCAAATTTAGATTTACATAAATTCTTTTCTAATTTACTGTTAAATACAAAAGAGGCATTTTTTTTTACTATATTATTTTATTATTTATATTCTTACATTTTAATTTATTTAAATCTAAAATATCATATGAACTAATATCATTCATTTTTTCAATTTTATTTAAAATCTACAAAAATATATAATAAAAATTTAAAACATTTAATAATAAAAAAAATTTTATAAATTTAACTATAATATTTAAATCATCAAATTGAAAAAATAAAATATTATAAATTTTTAAACTCAAAATATACAACAATAAAAAAATTATTTTTCAAAAATTATATTTCATTATTTTACAAATAAATAAAATAACTTCAAAAATTTAATAATATTAATTACCTGCCCTAGTGCTTTTTCTTCTACTATTATCTACAGAAATTCCTTTAAGTAAAGAATTCATATAAGCAGCAGATTTTCTTCTTTTAATATTATTATTATTTTTTTGAATTGTATTACTTATAAATGAATTTTTTGTATTATTTATATTTGGAACTTTTTTTGTTAAAATATTACTAAAATATTCAGAATAAAATTCATCAGGATTATTTAAATTTTTTTGATTTTTTTCTATATTTTGACTAATTACATTTAATAAATTTGGTCTTTTATCATTTGCTTTTGTTCCAGAAAAACCAAAAGCATAACTTTTTCTTGCCATGAATTTTTTTTTATTATCAAATATATTTAAATCATCATTTATTGAATCTGATTTTCTTAATTTTTTTTGAATAGTTTTTTTATCTGTTGAAATATCTGAATTATTTCTTCCTCTTGATGATATTGGACTATTTATTTCTATTCCTATTAAAGGAATATTTTTTAATAAATTTTTATTTTTATTTATTTTATTTGATCTTGTTGAACTTATTATTGTTTCTTTTTCATCATTTTCAGATAAAATTTTTTTTATTTTATTTCTTAATTCTACACTTTTTGAATATTTATGTTTACTTATTAAATCTATATTTTCATATTCTGAATTAATTGTAAAAGAAATTTCTGTTGATATTATTGAAAAATTATCATTATTATTTCTTGGAGAATTTTCAATTAATTCTCTTAAATTTTTATCAGTTAAAACAGTTTTAATTAAATCTTTTGGAAAATTAGTTAAATTAGTATTACTTTTATTATTATTTTGAGAATCATCAAAAATATTATCATAATTTAAATGATTTAAATTAACTTTTTGAATCATTGTATTACTATTTTCAGAATTTTTATCAAAAAAAATAATATTTTTATTATCATTAAGTTCTATATTATCAGAAATTTGATTATCATTATTTATAATTAAAGAATTTTTAAAAAGAGAATGTCCTTCAGATGAATATTTTAAATTATCAATATTTTTAATTTTATTATTATCATAATTATGTAAATTTAAAAATTTAAATTCAGTAAAGTTAATAATTAAACCATTTTCATTAGGATAAATTTCTTCATTAATTTCTTCAGGTCTAAATGGAGTATTATAAGATAAAGAATTAGTAGAAAAAAAATTTTTTTCATAATTAATTATTGAATCATTTAAAGAAATATTTTCAGAAAAATCAATAATTTTTTTTCCTAAATTTTCAACTTTTAAAGTTTGCATACTTTCTAAATCATTACCAAAATTATTTGAAGCACTAATTTCAATACTTTTAGAATTAGTATTTTTATAATTTTTATTTATATCATGTATACTTGGAATAGGAATTTCTGAATTAACTTTTTCTGAAAAATTTGAACTTTTTGATGAACTTTCATCATCATTTTCTTCTTCTTTAACAATATCAATTTTATTTAATGTATTTTTTTTTTTTATTTCTTTATTACTTATACTACTTTTACTAATTATACTATTATCATTATCTTCAGAATTATTATTTTGAGTTATTGAATCTGAAATTGAAGGAACTGAATGTAATTCTGAACTATTATTATTTTCATTTTCTTGAGTTGAAATTATTGTTGTAAATCTTTTATCTGGATTAATATATTCTTTTTCTTTTAAACCATGTGCAGAAAAAAAAATTTTTACTACTTTATTAATTAATCTTTTTATTTGTTCCATATTAAATAAAGATTTTTTATTTATTTTATTCCATATTCTTGGATAACAAGTTGAAATTTCTATAGCATCTGTTTTATTTAAAAAATAAAATTCTGCTTTTTTTGATTTTACTTTAGCACATAATGGACTTCTTTTATTTAAAAACATTAAAATATCACCAAAATGTTCATTTTTTCTAATTTCTAATATTTTAACATATTGTATATTTTTTTCTCTTTCTTTTTCTTCTTCTTCTTCTTTTTCTTTTAATCTCCTTTCTAAAGTCCTTTTTTTCCTTGGAGATAAAGTATTTGTAATATCATTTAAATGAAAAGTTTTTGTTGTATTTACTTGAAATGGATTTAAAGTAAATTTATCATTCATTATATTATTGATATTATTATTTCTTTTTCTTGGACTAATTGTAATATTTGATAATATTGAATCTTTTTTTTCAATTAAATTTGTTGTATTTGCTTCTAAAGTTAATAAATTTGAATTAATATTTCTTGAATTTAAATCAATTGGAATTTCTAATGATAATCTACCTTTTTTAACAAAAATAATTTCTTCAATAAAATCACCATCTTTTACTAAAATATCATTTTTCATTGATAAAATTGGTTTAAATGCTAAAATAACTCTTACAATAAAATCAGTATTATCAAAATTTTTAAAAAATATAAAATTATTAATAATAGGTTTATACATTTCATAAACTAAAACATTTCTTAAACCTAAAGGTAAACAATCAATAATAATATTTTTATCTTTTTTTTCATTAAAATTTTTATATTTTAAAAACCTAAAAACTCTATCATATAAATCATCACTTAACTTAGGATAATTAATTCTAATATCTTCTAAAATTTTCAATTTTTTATTATAATCTGCATTTTTATCATCAATTTCTTTAATATAATTACTAATTCCAGCAACAGCAAAAGAATAAACAATAATACCAACAATTAATATAATTAAACCAAACCATCTTTCTCCTTCATTTGAAGGTGTAATATCTCCATAACCAACTGTAGTTACAGTTGCAATTAAATAATATATTGATGTTATATATATATGAATAAAACTTAAATTTTCTAAGTGATTTGAATATATCCAATTTGGATAATGATTTCTTCCTATGAAAATAAATAATGATGCTACGAAATGTAAACACATAAAAAATATGAATATATCTAAATAAATTCCTCCCCATTGATTAAAGTGATGGTAATGGGTTATATAATTTTGGAATTCTTTTATAAATTTGTTTTTTGAATATGTTTTAAATACTTTTAATATTCTTAATGATATTAAAATAAAAGGATATACATTTACATTTATATTATAATGATTTGATGTGAAATTTTTACAATAATATTCATGGAAAACGAAATAAAATTTAAATGGTATTGCTGATAATAAATCAAAGAGAAAATATGATGAAATATAATTTAAAGCAATTAAATCTAATTCATTAATTAAAAATTCTTCAAAATCATAATAAGCAATAATAAAATTAATAAATAAATCAATAATATAAACAATAGAAATAAAAAAATCAATAATAATATGATAATTAAAAATATTAAATCCACAAAAATCTTTATCATGAGCTAAATAATAAGGAATATATAAAATATCATATATAACACAAAGAGTAATAATTATATCTAAAACTAATATAATTTTACTATCTGGATGAATAACAATTGAATTTCCTTCTTCATCATCATATTCTTCATCATCTAATGAATCATAAACATAAGTTTTTCTTATTAAAACTCTATATTTATCTTTATTTTTTTTATGTTTTAATTTTTTAGAATTAATATCTTTTATTTCTTCAGTTTCAATTGTTTTTTTATTTGATTTTAATGTATTTTTTTTTCCTATCATTTTATCTTTTAATTTAATTTTTATATCATTTACTTCTTGAATTCCTTGTTTTGTTAATCCTCTTAAATTTGCTATATCAATTTCTGTTTCTGATAAACTTTCTGAATTATTATTTATTGAATTTATATCATTATTATTAAGAATTGAACAAATTGCTTTTTGACTTTTTGATGATATTTTGGTATTAAATTTTTTTTTTTTATTTCTTTTTGTATTTGTTGGTGAAGTGTAAGTTTGAGTTTTTTTAAAAGTTACTTTTTTTATTTTACTATTTTTATCAAATTCAAATTCATCTTCATCATTTAAATTTGAATTATATAGTTCTGGTCTTTTGAAAAAATTAAATAAAGATGATTTTTTATGTTTTAATAAACTTATTTTTGATTCTTTTTTTGTAATATTTGATGGTTTTTTTTTTATTTCTTCAGAATCTGAATCTTTTGTTCTTGTTGATTTTGCTAATTTTTTTTCTTCTTTTTCTCTTTCAAAAACAATTTTTAAATTCTTTATTTTTGGTGTATTATATTTAATATAAGTTCTTTTTGGTGAAAATGATATTCCTTTTGTGTGTTTCAATGATAAATTTTTATTACTTTGACTTTTATTATTTATAGAATTAGTATTATTGATTTTATTATCAATTAATTTTTCCTGACTAAAATCGTTATAAGAATTATTAATTATAGAGTTATTTGAATTATTATCAATATTTGTATCAATTTTTAAATTTTCTAAAATTCTACTTTTTAAATTATATTTTTTTGGCATTTTTGTTAATAAAGTTTGTAATCTTTTTGATTTTCTTTTAACAAATTTTTTATTTGAATTATTATTATTATTAATTGAATTTGTTAAAAATTTTTTATCCCATATTGAACCACCATCTAAAGTAATATTTGCAGTTTTTATTTTTTTTTTAAAATTAATTAATGTATTTTTATATTCTTCCGCATCACTTTGTTCTAAATTTTCTAAAAAACCTGTAAGTAATTGTTTTACATTTTCATTTGCAGTTTCTAAATTAATTTCATTTTTTTCTGATAATATTTCATCAAGATTACTTCTTTCATTTGATTTTAATGAAGTTGAACTGTTTTTACTGTTTTTTAATTGATTTAATAATAATATTCCTTTTTTTGTCTTTGAATTTGATATGGAATTCATTTGAATATTTTTATTTATAAAATTATTCTCTTATTTTAAAAAGATATTTATTTTTTTATTTTTATATCATTTTGTTTTTTTATTTTTTGAATAATATTAGATATTTTTTCCTCATTAATTAATTAACAGTAAAACTTATATAATTTAAAAATATACTTATACATATATTGAATTTATGAAAATTAACATTTATTTTTTATTAAATTATTTTTATAAGAAATTTCAAGTATAAAATAGCTTGAAATGATATATATTTTAATTATAAGCAATTATTAAATATAAAATATTATATATTTAATATTAAAAAATATAATATATTGGAAATACTTTTTTTATGAAATTTTAGATTTATATTTATTATTACAAACTTAAATAGGAAATATAATAAAAGTTTTTTTAGAATTTTTTTTTATTTAATTTTAATAATTTAATAAAATTTAGAATTTTCCTAACAATAAAGAATATATTTGAATTGAAATAATTCTATTAATATTTTCAAAAATAAAATAAAATAATTTAAATCAAAGAATGAAAAAAATTGTTAAAAAAATAATGCTATTAAAAGTAATAAGATTAAATAAATCATTTAATTAAAAATTGAAATTGAAAATAAAAAAATTTAAAAAAATTTTTAATATTATAGAAATAAAATAGTAATTAAAAGTAAATAATGAAATAAATTTTTATTTTTTATAAAATTAATAAAATGAAACTAATGTTAAATAATATTTATTTAAAAATCAAGACCTTTTAATCTTTCTCTTACTAATTCAATAAACTTTCCAATAAAAACACTCTTAGAATTATTTTGAACTTGATTAGAATTTAATGTTATCATTCTGTTAAATGCCCTTCTTATTTTATCATCTGTTATTATTTTATTACAATCTTTAGGATTTTTAGCTAATAATATAATTAAATATCCTTTTTTACAATTTATAGGATTAATATTTACTTCTCCTTTACCAATAATATATGATAAAATAATAGATTTTTGTGTTTTTAACACAACACCATAAATAAGATTAATATTAAAAGGAGATTGACTAAAAATATGATTAATATCCATAGTATTATTTAATTTTAATTCTGTAATTTTTTTAATAATATTATTTGGTAATTTAATATTTGATAAATCTTTTTGAATATTATTTAAAGCAATTTCTTTTGTTTTATAATCTATTGATATTTTTAAACTTTTTGGATCTAATATTTGATTCCAATTATTAGGATAATTTATTTTAAAATTATTTGCATAATTTCTAAATAATTTATATATTTGTTTTTTATCCATATTCATTGTATCTTCTAAAATTAAATAAAATTTATATTCTAAAGCTTTTTTAACTATATCTAATTCATTTGCCTTCATCCCTCTTGGTTTATTTACATTCTCATTCCAACATTTTTTTCTAAACCATCTTCTTTTACATTTCCTTAATGATACTGTTATATATTGTGTAATTAATTGACCTGTTGTTTTTCCTCTAATATAAGCAAAAAAAATTTCATTATTTTGTTCCCTTTTAGCAATACCAAATATACTTTCTAATACACTGTGAGATTTTAATATATGAAATTTAACATCACTATATATTTGTTTATCAGAATATTTAATATTTGATAATTGATTTACTAATTCTTGAGGGAGACCATATTTTGATTTTAAATTATTTAATTGAGATATAGGAATTTGAGTCATTTTAAATTTTGTTAATCCATTTAAATCTTTAATAAATTGATTATAATTTTTTGGTAATTTTTGAGAATATTTTCTTGAATGTTCTTTTATTATTTGAAATATTTTTTGTTTATTTTCTTCATATGTTGCTAATAAATTTGGAGTTGAATTTATTGTTTGTAATAATACTATGTGTAGTATTGAAAATAATATTAACTTTTTCATTTTTTGATTGTTATATTTAAATATTATAAATGATTTTTTTTTTGATTATAAATAATTATTGTATTTTCGCTCTTTAATTTCATTTTTAAAATAATTTTATGTTATAATTCTGGTTTATTTAAATTTTAAAAAAAAAAATCTTTTTAAAGATTTTAAATTTATAATATTATTTAATATAATAATTATATTTGATAATTATCATCACAATTTTTAAATCTTTTTGTTAATTTATTTTTGAATAATATTAATATTTTTATTCTTACTCATTAATTAATTAAGAATAAAACTTTACAAAAAATAATACTTAACAAAAAAATAAATTAAAAACTTAAATAAAATAATTTCTTCAATAATGATAAAAATTATTTATTTAAAAATCAAAATCTTTTAATTTTTTTCTTAATAATTCAATAAACTTTCCAATAAAAATATCCTTAGAAGTATTTTGAACTTGAGTAGGATTATATTTTATAACTGTCATAAATTTTTTCCTGATTTTCTGATCTGTCATTATTTTATTACAATCTTTAGGAATTTTTAATAAAAAAGTCAAACCTTTTACTTTACAATTTATAGGATTAATATTTACTTCTCCTTTACCAATAATATATGATAAAATAATAGATTTTTGTGTTTTTAACACAACACCATAAATAAGATTAATATTAAAAGGAGATTGACTAAAAATATGATTAATATCCATAGTATTATTTAATTTTAATTCTGTAATTTTTTTAATAATATTATTTGGTAATTTAATATTTGATAAATCTTTTTGAATATTATTTAAAGCAATTTCTTTTGTTTTATAATCTATTGATGTTTTTAAACTTTTTGGATCTAATATTTGATTCCAATTATTAGGATAATTTATTTTAAAATTATTTACATGATTTTTCAATATTTTATATGTTTGTAGTTTATTCATATTCATTGTATCTTCTAAAATTAAATAAAATTTATATTCTAAAGCTTTTTTAACTATATCTAATTCATTTGCTTTCATCCCTCTTGGTTTTTTAACATAATATGTTCTACATTTCCTAACCAATCCAAAAAATTTTTCTAATATACATTATTTAATAGAAAAAATTTAACTTTTTGATTTCAAAATCACTTAAAAACCTTTTTTTTAAATTGTCTATAAAGCATTTAAAATTACAAAATCAAATAAATTATAATTATAACATAAAATTATTTTTAATATTAAATATATTTTTTCTATTTTATTTTTTTCATTATATAATAATGCAAAATTATTTAAATTGAAGCATTTATTATTTTAATAAAAATATATATTTATACAACAAATTATTATTATAATTCCACATTTTTTAAAAATCCAATTAAATGATTTTTAATATTTGATAAATAAAAAATCTATCTTAAAAAAAATAATTAAAAAAAAAAATGAAAAAAATTATAAGTATATTTTTAATTCTCCCAATAATATTAAATGAACAAATAGAACTTCCTCAAATAACAAATGAAATATTAAAATCATCAAAAAACAATAAAGAAAAAATATATGAAGTAATAAGAACTCATTCAAAAAAATATGCAAAAAAATATCCAAAAGGATATGAAAAGTTATTAAAAAACTTAAATGGAGAAGTACAATTTAATATAAATCATATTGATCAATTAAATGATTTAAAAAAATATGGTCTTCCAAATGAAATATCTGGAATTTTAAAAACAATAAAATATGTTCAAAAACAAGTTTTTGATGTTATTGAATTTAAAATTGCTTCAGGAATAGGAAAATATTTTAAAATTTTTGGTCTTGCTAAAAGATTAGAAAATAATGAAATTTTCTTTGGTTATATTAAAGGAGAAATTAAAGGTGAAATTATTGTTCAATATAAAACTATTCAAAAAGAAAAATGTTTCAAAATCGGAAGATGGAAAATTAAGTGTAGAAAATTTAATGTTAATGTACCAAGGGCACCTACTTCAAATGAACTTCATATTATGGCTAATACTTTTGAAGCCAAATTTTTTGAACTTGTTGAAAAAAAAACTAAAACTTAAGAAATTTATATAGGTTTTTGTTGGGTTTTATTATTAAAAAAAAATTAAATTATTCTTCTTTTTTAATTTAAATCTTTCTTTTTTTTATAAAAATTCATTTTTATTTTTTATATTGAAAAAATCTATTTTTTTATAATTTGTTTATAGCGATACCTATTGAATTATAGTATAGTAGACTTGTGAAAAAATATATCTTTCTGCTTTTGATTTTGACATTATTCCTCTTCCCTGCTTTCGGCGAGATTGTCCTTACTGCAGACACTGCGGCCGAAATGGCTTTGGAAGGGAACCGCAGCCTTAAGCAGCAGGAAATAACTTATATGGACAAAGAGCGGAGTGCCAAAAACCGCTGGAATGTATTCCTTCCCGATATAACAGCTTCTGCCGGGATAAGCCGGGGCAACGAGATTCTCAAGAACTCCCCCGAGGCAACCTGGGGCGGGAAGGTCGGTGGGTCTATATCCCTTACCTTGGGTACCGACATACCCCAGACCATGAAGCGGATAAAAGAGGAGTATGAGGCCGGGAATATAGATTACGAAGACGCAAAGCGCAACCTTGAGGTAACAGTGCGGCAGGCTTTCTACGAGCTTTTGATTTATCAGAAGAATATGGAGCTGGTGCAGAGCAACCTGGAGACCAACAAAAAGAGGTACGACCAGACCGAAACCAGATATAAAGGTGGCCTTGCCCCGGAGCTTGATGTGCTTAACTCCTGGCTTGCCTGGAGCAAGCTGGTACCTACCTACGATTCCCTTTCTACAACATACCAGCGCAAGCTGGACCAGCTTAAGATAACGCTGGGCATTCCTGCCGCCGAAGAGGTAGTGCTGCAGGGAGATATGGAGTCTGCTATTCCAGAAGAGGTTGACCTTTCTACAATCCCCGAAGAGTACGAGACCCCGGAGCTTAGAAAACTTAAAGCCAGCCTTATGGTGGCAGAAAGCAGCAGGAAAGAGCTTAGGGGTTCTTCCCTTTTCCCGGAGCTTTCCCTGGGCTGGAGCTTTACCCCGACTTGGGACGACCTTTCCCAGTCCGACCAGTATACAGACCGGGGTTCTTTAAGCGCCACATTGTCTTGGCATCTGGATAACCTTATCCCCAACTCCTCTGGAAACCTTAAGATAAAGCAACTGGAAGACAGCTCCGAAAAACTGCGGCTACAGATTGCCGAAGAGGAAGAGGACAGCATAAGCCGGGTAGAAAACCTGATACGGCAGATAAAGCAGCAGCAGGAAAGTGTAAAGACCTTGGAGATGACAAAAGAAGTTGCAGAAAAAACTTTAAGCCTTACAGAAGAGGCATATAAATATGGAACCAAAGATATGCTGGATGTAAGCGATGCCCAGCAGACAGTACGGGATGCCGAGATGGATATCCTGCGGGGGAAATACGATATATATTGCTCTATCCTTGAGCTTGAATATACTTTGAATTTAGCATTCGGAACATTAGGCAGGTGACTATGTCAAATATTCATAAAATAAGCAGATTGATCCTTCTTTCATTTTTAGCTGCAGGAGTTATCTTCTCTGTCACTTCCTGCAAGAAGAAGGAGGAGGCTGCCGCACCTGTAAGCAGAGAGCGTGTATATGCTGTAGTCTCCCAGAAGGCAGCTGTGGCTGAGCTTCAGGACAGCATAGAGATAAACGGTGAAGTTGATGTAAAGACAAATGTGGCAATCTACCCCGAGATAGGAGGCAAGCTGGTCTCCTTGACAGTGGAGGTGGGGGACCGGGTCCAGAAGGGACAGGTCATTGCGACTGTGGATCCATCCAAGCCTGGTTACAGCTATGTCATGAACCCTGTTAAATCTACAATTTCAGGCATTGTCACCCAGGTCATCTCCCGGGTGGGCGCCACATTGACCACAAGCACAGGAATTGTGACAGTAGGAGATATCGACAACCTTATTATTCATGCCAACATCCCTGAGCGGAATGTGGGGGAACTTAAGAAAAACCTTGTTGCCGATCTCTTTTTCCCTGCCTATCCTGACACCCCCTTCAAGGCTCATATCACATGGATTTCTCCTGTGGTTGACCCTGCATCCCGAAGCAAGCAGATAGAGCTGACCCTTGATAAGAGGGATTCCCGTATCAACACCGGTATGTTCCCTAAGATAAAACTTTATACCACTGTCTATGATGGCTATATTGTGGTTCCTGATGATGCAGTGGTTACCCGTGCCGGCCAGGATTATGTATTCGTGGTTTCAGGTGATATTGCCCGCCGTGTCCCTGTGCGAAAACTTATAACCATAGACAACAGCACTATTATTGCGGAAGGGCTTTCTGTGGGCGACAGCATTGTTGTTGACGGCATGGATGTGCTTGTGGATGGCTCCAAGGTGAACCAGGTGGAGAGGTAACAGCAGATTATGAATGTCTCCCGGCTGGTTGTAAGCCGTCCTGTCCTTTTTACTATTATCTTTGTAGTTCTGACTGGATTGGGTATGTTCTTCTATTCAGACCTTCCTGTGGAGATGATGCCCGAGGTGGAATACCCTATGATCACAGTCATAACCACCTACTCAGGTGCGGCCCCGGAGTCGGTTGAGAAAAGTATAACCAAGCCTATTGAGGAGGCTCTTACCAGCGTAACTGGAGTAAAGGAGCTGACCTCTGCATCCCAGGAAGGGCGGAGCCGTGTGATGCTGGAGTTTGATTTCGGAACCAACCTGGATGCGGCTACCAACGATATCCGTGACAAGCTGGACAGAGTGAAGCGGA